>CABHPP010121187.1:0-40026 GCA_902168425.1 Peromyscus attwateri | reverse complement strand
AAGAGAAATAATGCACACCTGGCACTGGGCTCTTGTTTAATACTCTGTGATATCTAAGTGAGTCGTTGTTCTTCATACAGGGCAACTCCATAAAAACTCTTTACGGCATTTTCACAGACCATCAGTGTTAGTTATCCTTCTCCAATTACCTCTTCTACCCTGTCCTCCCATTCCTTACTCCACTTACCCTTCCCAGCTGTATTATTCCCCTTTCCCTCTGCATACATTCCGCCCTGTCCATTTTACACCAGGATCCGGTAGATGAAGTATGAAAAAAAATGCCCTTACCAAGGAAGGGTATAACCATCTAATTTGTAATGATCACAAGATGAAATTGCAAAGAAATATAACAAAATCCCAAATATGATTAAATTGTTTTATGATTATTGCATTTAATATTGCATTTCATCCTCTTGAGAGCAACACTTTGAAGGTAATTTATCTCCATTGTGAACTTATTCAACCTTCATTGTTACTAAATAGAGAATTAATGTGAATTTTCACTAAGCACAACAGTGAATATTTTCATACTGGAAGTTTTTTAAAGTCTCAAGAGAGTCCACCAACTTCATAACTTCATGTTACACTTTGGAAAGATCCTCAAAATTATGGAAGTTAAAAACTTAAATAATTGTAATAAAAGTATCCAGTAGTATGTAGTTGTTTTCATTTTTCTATTCCTGCTTGATTTTTTTTATTTGTTTGAGACATGGTTTTACCTGTAGTCCCAACAAGCCTAACACTCTCAAGTCCTAGCTGACCTTGAACTTGAGGGAATTCTTTTGTCACAGCTGTCTTCACATTATCTTTAATTTTTCACTCACAAAATACATTCACTTTTTTCATAAAGTACTCAGCATCAATTTTAAAAATTTTACATTTTCCTTTTATAAAAAGAATGTCACATCTAGATATGTTGTTATATGCTTGTCATTCTATCACTTGTTATATGCTAGCAGGAAGGAAGTTCTGGAGTTCAAGGTTATCCTGGGCTACATGAGACCTTTTCTCACATCAACAATAAAATCTGAGGAATAGGATTCTATTTACAGTAATAATTAAAATACATTATATATCCATAAGTCTGTACTGTCAACCAATGATTTTAAATGACTTCCTAAGATAAGTTTTGTGTTCACAGTATACAAAGTTCTCTGATACTCTTGGCTACCCATGCATACAATATTTATCATAGTGCTTATCAGTTACAAGAGTCATACTTGCTATGATTCATTTGCCATTTAATACCTAGAGGTAGCCCAATTCTATTGAGACTGAATTGGTATTGAGCAGCCAATGAGTTTGATAGACTCTTATGAACATGTATCCACTGATGGGGTGTTATATAAAAATAATATGCTGATTTAAATATTTTTCTCTAATTATTCAGCACTTTCTCTTCATTATCCCCCAACATTCTTTTTTAAAAATGAATTATTTATTGTATGTGGCTGAGTGTAGATACATATGCCATGTGTGTACATATGCCTTGGGAGGACAGAAGAAGTGGTTGGACCCAGGAATTTACAGGCAGTTATAAGTAAACTTAAATTGGTTCCAGAAATTGAAGCTGTACATTGTGCAAGAGCAGCATGTACTCTTTCTTAACCACTGAACCATCTCTCTATCTTACCACTAATATTTTTAGTGTTCCCATAGTTTACCCTCTTCCAAAATGGGTTATGGTTTGACTAACAGTTAACTAACTAACTGTTAGTCTGACTAACAGTTAACTACTCTTGCAGCTGAATTCCTAAGTATTATGCATTTAAGTATCTTCTGCCTTCCAATGGCCTCTCCACTGTTTTAAAAGTCATTGATTAATATTCCATCGTCACCATCTATTTATCTCCAGAAAGGCATATTTGCTGCTTCCAAGTATTGGGCATTATGAATAAAGACACTATAAATAACAACATGCAAATTGTCAGTGTGTAGAAAAGTTTCCAGCTCAGAGTGGAGATTGTGGTCTCAGGTCAACTTTTTCCAGTCTGTGAGAGGCTAAGGAAGTAGAACTCATGAGTATGAGTCCACATTAAACTATATACTGTGAGTTCCAGGCTGGCTTGAGTTACAGATTGAAACACTGTCTAAAAATATATAACAGCCTTCAACTTAGTTGAGTATATACCAGTGAGTACAATTTCTGGAAAGTAAATGCTTTCTTAGTAGGCAGAAATCATGCAACTTAATTCATTATGCATTTTCAGGATATATGGATTTATCATACTTGCATTTGTTATTAATTTATTTTAATATCTTATATTTATTCTTGAAATTCATAATACATACAAACTATCATGATCCTATTCATTCCTCACTTTCTCCCTCCAACATGCTTTAAGCCCCTAAATATTTCTTATATCTAAATTAATGTATTTTATTTTTCATTATTTTTAAACATATTCTACTGTGTGCCATTAGTGCTGCCACAATGCACATGGTTATGGACCAACCATAGTGCATGGACAACCTACCATTGGCCACACTCACAAATAAAGTGACTCTCCCTAACCCCAAATCCATCATCCTCCAAAGATTTCTCATCTAGGCATGGAGACTTGGGAGACCCATGCCTATTCATACTGAAATTTTAATCTGCTTGACCTTGTGCAAGTAACTACAGCTATTATGAGTTCATGTGGCAACAGCCATGCCACATGTAAAAATAGCATTTCCCAGTACTCCTTCACATCTTCCAGTTCTTAGATCCTTTTAATTCTCTGTTTAAATGTGTTTCCTGAGCCATGTGGTGCAGGAAGTAGTTGTAGATGTCCCAACACTGGATGAGTACTCATAGCCATTTATTCTCAGCATTTTGGCCAGTTATATGTCTCTGCATTAATGATTGCCCAGTGGAAAAAGAAGGTTCTCTGACAAAGTTGGAAAGCATAATAAATCTATGATTTTAAAAAATGTTTAGAAAGCATAAACTGGCATTTGTAACATATAGGCAAAGTCATAAATACTGAGACTACAAGCATAAAGAGATTCATTTTAATGGCTTCTGTTCAAATAAGTAGAATTATACATGACATGTTTCCTCAAAATAGAGGTAGGTAATATTTCTTAGGGAAGCGCAGCAGAAAAGCAACCCAAAAGTATTCTGGAGGCTTGAGGAAGAGAAATATTCATGATAATATAGGAATTAAACTAAATTCTGATAAATAAAATTAACCCACACAAATGCAATAGAGAAAATTTCATAATAGCCAAGGATTTACAATGAATTGAAATATGAAAGAATAGCTTACATTTAGTGATAGTGATACTGCGTGGCTGATAATAACTTGAGCCTGAAGATGTGGAGAGCAAAAGGCTTAGAAAAGACATCAAGAAAATTGCTCTGTGGTTATGTTTTTCAATGTGTATATCTAGCAAACCATTAAGTGGATGCTGAAGCTAGACCACAATAATCTTTTATTAACATGACCAGAGTCTTGAAGTTAATCATCCAGGCAAAAATAAACTTATGTTGCATCTTGAAATATACCATAGAATTGGAGTAAAGAGCTTCCAGGTACGGTGATAGAAGCCTGGAAACCCAACGCTCAGAAGAAGATTGAGAATGAGTCAGTGTGATTAGTTCAAGGCCAATCCAGACTACATGATGAATTCAGGACTAGCCTGGAGTTCAGAGATAGAACCTGTTGTAGAAAACCCAAATGCATAAAGAATACTAAAATAAGTAGAATCATATCAGGAATGCTTCATTATCTCTGGATGAATCTCACCTTTTCTGGAATTAGTGAATGTCATAGTTGATCTCTGTTGTCAGCTTGATAGGACACAAAACCTGGGTATCTGTTACTGCATTTTCAGGGAGATTTAACTGAGAAGGGAAGATCCACTCTCAATGTGTATAATGCCATCTATGGGATGGGGTCAAGACTAAAGATAAAGGACAAAAGAAGAAAACAAGATGAGCACCAGAATTTATCTCTCCATGTTTCCAGAATTTTCATGACGTGAGTAGTTCTACTCATGCATTCCTATTGTCATGCTTCTCCAAGTCTGACTTTTATTACAATATACCATGAGCCAAAATAAACATTTCCTGGTTTATTTTCTTCTTGTTGTGCATCAGTCTCATATATGAGAAAACTACTATGCAGTGGGAAAACTGAATGCTAGGAACAAAAATAGATACATACACACATAGGATAAAATACAGATTTCTCTACTGGTTGGTTGATTGGTTTGTTGATACTGGGTTTCATATTGTATCCCAGGCTGGCCTGAAACTCATAAAACAGTCCATGGGACCTCCAACTGATGGATTACACTCTGTTGTAGCTTCATGTATGCTGGAATTATAAGCACAGGTCATTACACCTGGTAACTGAAATTTGAATTTTAGCATCATACTTATCCAGATTCAATGAATATCCTTTTGTTTCATAATCAATAAATCTAAATTCATATGAACAATGATTTTCCATTGACCTAGACTTGTAAAAATTGAGAATATTTACTTCTCTGAAACATTTTATTAATTCTTTAAGAATTTCATGCAATGTATTTTCATCATATTCACCCTTTGTCCTCAGCTCGTCCAAGATCTACCCCTAGTTCCATTTCCTTCCAATATTATCCTCTCTCTGTCTCTATCTGTCTGTCTCTCTTCTCTCTCTGTCTCTGTCTCTCTGTTTCTGTCTTTCTGTCTCTGTCTCTCTCTGTCTCTCTGTCTGTCTCTGTCCCCCCCCCCTAAGTCCAATTTGTACTGACAATGTAGTTCTGGATGTGTAACATTCCCATTAGATCGTAGTTAACCTATCAGGGGCCAACACTTAAATAATACTGACATTTTCACTCCCAGAAGCTATCAGTGGCCAGTAGCTCAGTTATGGGTGGGATTATGTGGCCTTGCCCCTCTTCATACTTGGATTATCTTGAGTCTGAGAAAAATTAGTATGGTCTGAAAGAACCATAAATGAATAGCTTCTTCTTCAGCACAGTGATAGGATTATCAAAACAGAGTGTAATACTATCACTGAATAGACATGAAAAAAAAAATGAAAAAGATGTCAGGCAGAGAAGACCAAAAGAGTAAGCTCCATAGCATCCAGCATAGCAATAATCATAATTAGGTCTCAGTAAATCACACATCCATCTGTGATATCCACATGAAAGCATTTTCCATCTATATTATCTATTATGTA
Organism: Peromyscus attwateri; assembly: GCA_902168425.1. Lineage (NCBI taxonomy): Eukaryota > Metazoa > Chordata > Mammalia > Rodentia > Cricetidae > Peromyscus > Peromyscus attwateri. The sequence continues at coordinate 34,864 of CABHPP010121187.1, read as the reverse complement.
GCAGTTAATTTACTATAGCAGTGCTAAGCTCTTTTTCAAATAAAAAGTTATATATAGTTTGTCTAATTTGCACATTATGTTTACTCAATAAATAAATAATTACTCTTGTAAGACAACATTAACACACACAAACAAACCTGGTTATATATTGAACAAATATCAAAATTGATATATGACACCCCACTGTATAAGTTTATCCTGACAAGTTTACAAAGTTCTTATACAATTTTAATGATTTTTTTGTTAGGGAGACAGTAAGTTCTGTGGAAGAACTCACTATTATTATTTTAATAAACGTTCATAATATCAGATCCTCAAAATGCCATGTCCACTCTTACCCTTATACTCAGCATTGTGTCTCTTTAGTTGGCTTTTTACTATTGATCTGGAAGAGTCTCAAAAAGAGACATTTCCTGACACCCCCATGTCTTACAGTCCCCACTGTCCTCATCCAGTTGGACTGCAAACCTGCTTAGTGAGGCATCCAAGGTAGATTGTGATTTCTAGTCTGACTCATTTATTTACTCACTTGTTTAGTATTCTAGTATTCTGGGAATAGAACCTTGGTCCTCTGTAATAGCAGTGAGTGCCTTAACCGTTGAGCCATCATTCTCTTCAGCCCCAAACTCTTTGGATATCTACATACCCCTCTGGACAATTCACAAGCCATACAAAATGCCCCCCCCCTCTTTCTCTCCTGTCTCTACTAAACTTAGCAAATATGGCAACTGCAGTCCAAATTTCTTGAGGAACTCTGTCTTAAGCCAGTCTCCATATTTGTGACCACTCCTGATCCGAAGCATCTGGATCAGAATCTGGATTATCAGTGTGTTCTTGATAAAGTTACTTTTCCTTCTTTGCTACATTAAACTACTGTGCTTGCACAATTACTTGCCTTGCAAAGTAGCTACTCCCAAACTCTTGGTAGGTTACTATTTCTCAGAGATTATCACAGTCAGTATCTACAATTGGTATCTGTCCCCCTTTCTTCTTACTTATCTAATTAATTTGTCTTTCAAATAAATACATCTCCCAGAATTATTGCAGGAGGATCTAAAGTGTACAAAAAGAGTAAAACATGGAGTTCATATTTTGATCACATTAATAATTTAGTTTATAATGTATAATTATGAAAATTTTAAGATTTTCCTAAGCAATTCTGTATCTCTCATATTACCAAAACCATGTGTTGGAATTTGTATCCTTACTAAATTATACTATAAAAAGCATTATTCATTATAAATAAACTAATGTAAAGTATTGAATAACTGCTACTTACCTCTGCACTTAATTTACATAGCACTTATTTTCATATTCTTGGTTATTTTTGGCACATCCTCATTTATTTCTATTATAGTACATTTTTTATTTGGAATATTTCTAATGTAGAGGATAGACCAAAAAGCTTAGAACTGTTTGAAGGGGCAGCATGATAGCTCAGTGGGTAAAGACACATGCTTGCCAGTCTTTACTACCTGTATTCCATCCACAGAGCTCACATAGTGAAAGGAGAGAATGATTTCCTGACATTTTTCCTGTCTTCCACATGTTGACTCTGGCATGTGTGAAAATGTACATAAACACACACACACACACACACACACACACACACACACACACACACAAAACTATTAATAAAACAAAATTCAGAAATACTTTTTTAGACAAAAAACAATGTTGGAAAATACCATTCATACCAAACGCTCCTGGTGGGGAGACAGCACCACCTTCCTCTAATTTCCACCCCTTTCTAGCTTCATGGGGAAAGATGATGTTATAGCCCCACTGTTTCCTTATACACTAAGATATTAAATTCCTAACTCCAAATACATCAGATCATGTCCATATTAAAGATATAATTCTTACTGAAATAAAGTTAAAATGAGGACATATGGTTAGGAACCTAATTTAGTTTGATTAGAGTCCTTACATAAAAAAGAAAATTGGGACATACACATGCAAAGATGGGTGTTTGGGATAGAGGGAAGACAGACCTGCAGCAGATGTTTTGTTCAGAGGCTTTAGTAGAAAGAAACCCTGCTGATGCATTGATTTTGAGAATCTGAAATGTAGGACAATAAATCTCTGTTGTCTAGGCAACCCAGTTTATGGTATATGCTGTGGAAATCATAGCAAACGAATGCAAGGAATAAAAATAAAAACTTTTCTATATACAGATGTTTCCTGCTCTCAAGAAAAACATCTATCACCTTTAAGTCAGATGATTATTAAAATAATAGATATTCCCCTCACCAATACAGAAAAGAAATATCAATCATTTTGACAGTGATAAAGATGGGTTAGAAAGCCAGCTTGTCCTCTTCTTTCGATATAATTGTCTTAGTGTGGGTCGCTATTGCTGTGATAAACTCCATGACCAAAAGCAACTTGTTGAGGAAAGAGTTTATTTTACTTACAGTTCCACATTAATTACTGTTCATCATAGAAGGAAGTTAGGGCAGGCATTCAGACAAGACAGGAGACTGGAGGCAGGAGCTGACGCAGAGGCCATAGATGAGTGCTGCTTACTGGCATGCCCTAGATGACTTGTACATCCTGATTTTTAGAGAACCTGGGACTTAGAGAAGCCCAGGGGTGGATCAACCCACAGAGGAGTGAGTCTTCACCCATCAATCACTGAGAAAATGGGCTGTATGGTTGTCTGCAGCCTGATCTTACAGAAGCATATTCACAGGTGAAGTTTCCCTTCTCAGATGACTATGGCTTGGGTCAAGTTGACATAAAAATAGCCAGCATAATGTATCTGTGGTTGAGTTGTGGTATTCAGAATGGAAGTCACAGAATTCTTTTTGTAAATCCTTCGAAGAGAACTTTTTGAGAGCATGCTAATGAAAACTTCTGACTTGTTTTCCTAATTGTCCAAACTTCCACTGCTTGAGACAATGTGAAATAAATTACTTCATATCTCAAGGCCAAAGCAAAATATACACTGTGAATGCTAACAAAAACATTTCCTTTTGACCATCTCAAGAAAAAGCCCAAACAGTAAAGGAATACACAGCTTGGAAAGTAAGACTTTTATAACATGTGTTTTATCTGCTTTGCTTTTAATAACTCAGTTTCTCCAAACACCCTCCTTAGGCAAACTGGGCCTTTTTTTTGTCCTTCTTGGACCATCTATGAAATGTATGTGTGCACTTAGTGTGTGCACAGTTGAAAATTGTACTTGTCTACTGTCTTTTCTCTCAGCCATTTATTTAAATCCATTACAAAGCAAAATTACAGCTGACTTGGGTGATAAATCACCATATTACAGCCATCAGGGCACTTAATTTACAGCTAAAATCAATTGGGGTTTGTTGATGCCAGAAAGTAATACACCATCTGTTAAAAAAAAAAAACTATGAGTATTACAGTTCAGTGAAAGATGGACCATCAGTCTCCTTTATGATCCAGCAACAATTATGGTTTGTAGAAAACAGACAAATGGTAAGAAGAACGTACTTTGAGATTAACATCAATGTATAGGATTTGAGTGGAGAAAAAAAGCCAAAGGAATATGAAGAAAAATGTATGATATGTGTGGGTGTTGAGTGTTTTTAAATAGGGCAATGTGCTGAAAATGTTCAGTGGGAGACTACTAAAAGGTTGAGAGTGCTATACCTTGACTATTGTTATTAATCACCAAATTAAAGTTTTTCTAAATATTATCAAGAGTTGGGAGAGCATGGAGAAAAGTAAATTAAAGTTATACTACCAATCTGTACGAAGTACTACAACTTAAAATATTTAAATTTAAAAATGTTTAAATGACATGTGGTTATAAAGAGAAATTTATGTTTAAAATGAAAAGAAAATTCAAATAATGTGACTAACTAAAGTATGGCATAACTGTGTAGTATCTGTTTGGGTCAGTCATCTGTGTGATACTCTTACAAAAGCTGGTTGTAGCTAATAATTAAGAAAAACTCTGGGGTGGGCCGGGGGGAGGGGGCGGGGCGGGAGGGAGGAGAACGGGGGAATCTATGGCTGATATGTAAAGTTGAATTATATTGTAAAATAAAATAAAATAAATTTTAAAAAAAAGCAGTATAGGTACCACTTGTCCCGAGAAACCACACGTCCCGAGAAACATGAGAGCTTCAGGATTTTGGAGTATCCCTTTCACAATTGTAAAGTAAAATTTTGTTCCTGAACATCTGGAAAGTATTAAAAAGCCATGTGAACTACTTTCTTTCCTCTGAGAACAAAAAAAACATTAAAATAAACTGCCAAAGGAGATTTGGTGACTTACAAAGCAAAAAAAAAAAAAAGAAAGAAAGAAAGAAAAACTCTGAAGTCTTAAAATGGGAATGACCTCATCTAGTGTGAGAAAACTTACAAAAGCTGATATAATCATAATAAAGTATAAGTGAAATTAAATCATTATGCTTGAGACCAAACTTCACTGGGCCTTTTGGTATTTGCCATTATGAAATGTGAGATTTCCTGTAAGTTGTAAGGGAAAGAATAAGAATGAGTTAAGGAGGTGATGATACCACTGATATGGTTGGATTAACATTCTTTTGATTCTTGTGTGAAAAATAAGCTAAATTTAGGAGAGAATGGAATCAAGAGAAGAATAAGTGTATGTTTACTGTTCCTACCACAAAATATGATTATTATCATGATGTAATTTGCACTATAATTAAACAGATTATATATATATATATATATATGTGTGTGTATGTGTGTGTGTGTGTGTGTGTGTGTGTTAGATATGTATCACACACACATATGTGATTTTGTCCATGAATCTAAAAGCAAAAGTTGTGCCAGATTAGAATACTCTTATAATCCCAGCACTCAGAAGCTTAGTCAAATGATTGTGGTGACTTTGTTAGTCTAGACTATGTAGCTAGTTCCAAACAAATATGGACTATAGAGCTGAAAAATATATAAAAAATAAAATAAATAGAAATTAAAAGATATAATATTTGAAGCAAGGAAGAAGATAAAGTTAGCTCCTGATTATAGTAGTATCAGTGAGAAACACCAGGTCCTTGGTTCTATGAAGTTAGCGTTAAATGTGTGTAGTCATTATATGTGTGGGAAGTATTTAGAGAAGAGTCAGTAAGAATTTTCTGATAGACTGAATGTTGATTGTGATAAAAATGATTATTTAAAGCTCATTTTGAGGAAAATTTAGTTAGTGATAAGAACTATGAGGTTAGTTGGGCCATCAACCAAAATAAGAAATATTAAAAAAAGGCAAAGTTCCCTTGGGACAGGAGGTTAATAATAAGTTCTTTTTTATTTCACTAATTGATCATGAAAACACATTATATATTCAAATGGATATTTGAATGTATGATTGTGGAACTGTGAGAAAGGATGCATATAAAATACATAAGCCAGAAATATTATCATAATTAGATTCATGAAACTGTGCAATATGACCATAAAAATAATGATGATAGACAAAAGAAGATATTTGAAATCAGAGTTCAGAAAGAAGAGGAGAAACCCTCAAAATTAAGTGAGTAACAAGTATAAATGCATGAAGTCTAGAAGACATGTGGTCAGCCTAGAGAGGCAAGAGACAAATGACTCTGAGTATAACTGAGAGCTTAGATGAAATAGAGGCAGGCTCGTTATGTGTCAAAAAAGATTTTTGGTGATATCAATAAATTGCAGTTAGTAATAACAGTTCAAAAGACTCATGTTCAAATTAAATGAGCTGAAATATAGGAAGTGCTTTAAGTTGTTTAACTAATGCTGTGTTACAAATTACCACTAAAAGTGAATAAAATATTCATTTGTTATTCTCATGGAGTCTGTGGGTCATAAATTCAGACAAGGTCCAGCAGGGCAATTCATGCTCAGGTCTTTTCTGTGGTTGTCATCAGAATTTGCTTGATCCTTAATATTCTGAACCCTGATAGAACTAGGAGACTGTTCCCTATCATGCTTCAGTAGTGGTTTTGACAAAGTAACGTTGTATTTTGACCCACAGCTATAGCTGCTTGATCTTGTAAGCCTCTCTGCAAGACTATTTATGCAACCCCATACCAAGACATATGGCTGTCTAATCAACAGGTGATTCAAAACACAACTCCTGAGAAGTTACACAACATGACTTCCTTCTTCCATCCTCTTCTGGTCCTAAAGATGAGCCCTAATCCCTAATGCATGATAGGCTAGTACTAATTTTCATTAGTTAGTAAGGACAACAAACTATGGATCACCAAGGTACATCAAGATGCTGACTGACTAGCACCAAAATATACTGTTGTTGTTAAATGCATTCCTTAGAGTATTCAATGGGTCTCGAGTGAGTGACATTACCTAGAGTTGGACAAACACAAGATTAAAGACACAATTTATAGAGAGCCATGTCTAGATAAGACATTAAATATTGCTGTAATTGATGATTACCCAAGTTCCTTCCATTTAGACTAGGTAAGTATGAAGATGGGATTTCCTTTTGTTTGGGGATCTCACTAAAATAATTTAGAGCATTTACCAAGGTTGTATGCTTATAATATAGTTTTCACAGCAAATAGATACTAATCAGTATCACTAGGAAGAAGAAATTCCTAAGGTAGAATACAGGATTTGAAAAATACACTGGTTATGAAGTTCCTATATCACATATGGTTATCAACTTCCTAGCACCAATATATAGTGATAGATATGGTATTATTGTCAACCTAGAAGCTATCAGTACTTCAATGTTTAGACTTGATGACTCACATAGACATGATGATTCAATTTTCAACTTAATTCAGCCTCTATCTCATCATAGAATTTCAAGTTGGTGTCATACTGACTCAGACCTCAACTCTCTTGTCATCTGGGAGATATTTATGATAGGTCCATACTTTCAATCTTCTCTATTAAAGAACTTACCTTGAATAAAAAAGACAGTCCTATTGCTCATGAAAATACAAATTCCTAGCACTTTGCCTCACTGGAATTTAAACAAAGCCCAAACTTAAATAAGGTTAATTTTCACAAAACACATCCAGGTATTATTATTGTCATTCTACTACAATTTGTGATTAGATGTATTAAAGAAAATGACATATCATTCTCAATCCAGGATGTTTGGACTTAAGAGAGAGATGGAAGTCTATCATCAATTCTTCCTAGTCTGATTGCCAATCCCTATATTTTAATATATCTAATGTCATTCTGTGTTAATAATAGTTAAACACCGACTCAGCAGCTTTCTCTAATTTGGAAATCAGAATAACTAGGATTCAGCGTACTTTCCCTCCAGCTCCATGATGAGTTCAAGGATGATTAATTGAGTATTAACAGAGCAAACAGAAGGAACTATACCCAGGGTATCAGTGGAGGATAAGAACGGGAAATTATAAGACTTCTGTCAATCCATTTATTTTATAAATGTGAGACTCTGAGTGTTTGTGGTGCATCCCAGTATGATAGAGTACCCACTTGTGCCTTTGCTGTGAATTAGTATTTCATTATATTTATCTACAGTTTAATACCATTGTTGTAAAAACAAGGTGTTATTTTAAAGAAAGTTTCATTTGATTTTAGTTCTAAAACAAATTTGTTGGCATGATGAACTCAATAAAGATGTTTCTTGAAAAAATTTGAAAAAGGTCATAGCTCCATATGGCAACTTATTTTTATAAAGCATGAATGAGTCTATTGGAATTAGGCAGGAAAGTGAAATCAAGGACAATTCAGGCGGATGCTTGAGATCCCTTTTTTTAGGTACTTTATAAACATACACACATATAAATACTGTATATATAAACTTCTTACCTCTAAAGTGTTCTGAAATTTTCCACCTCACTCACATTAATGCCTGTGTTTTTAAAACATTTATTTATGCGTTTATTTTGTGTGTATGTGTGCAGGGGTATACCATGTGAATACAGTACCCACAAATATCACAAGAGGACATTGGATCACCTAAAGCTGGAGTTACTGCTGAGAACTGAAGACAGATCCTCTAGAAGAGCAGCAAGTCAGCTTGAGTGCTGAATCATGTCTCCTATCCCTACATAAACATTTTGTTCTGCATCTACTATATTTTTTATGGAAGACAGAGCTAAACTATACGTAAGATAAATGTATATATTGCATCATCCTTGGCCAAGGAATGGTGAAAAGCAAAAGACATACATTTTCCTGTACCTGGGATATCCTTTATTCTTCTTATTTTCATGGTTCATTGCATACTACCAAGTTCCTTCATCCCTTACCTTTTGATTATGCTAAACTTGGATCTACAAAATTACCAAGAACTTTATGCCTTATGATTATTTTGAGATATTTGTCTTTAAATAATATTGCAAATTTCAGGTGTGCATGTGTGTGGGTGGGGGATAGCTTTAAGTAGCTGGGCAGTCAGAGAACTCAGACAGTCCAAGACAATGTAAGACAAATCTTACCTTGTGAATCACACAGGAATAGAAGCAACTCTGACAATATATTTAGTTGATGATGGTAATTACTTCACCATTACTCATTTCTGTACTCTTTAGTCTTCCTATAATGGAAATATTGGGAGGAAGCTCCATTCCCAGAGAACACAGCAAAGATATCCAAATTTAGATGGAGGAATATATACAATATGAGGTTCACATATCTTGATTATGTAAATAAATTTAATGAACTATTGGGTCAAGCTCCTCATATGATGGATAACTCATATTTTCTTCGATTTTAGAATCATCCTAGTTCTACAACTATGACTATTTGAAAAGCCCACATTATTATTATATGATTAAAACTTTCTTTATATGAACATATAAGCCTTATTTAGCCAATATTACAATTCTGTAAAATATTTTCAAAGCTAATCTACTCATTTATAGTTAATTAAAATATGTGTTTTTTCAGTAATCATCTTTACATCATAAACATGTTTAACATGTAAAAAATTTATGTTAAAAGTAAAATAAAATTGTATGCATCAAAATAAAATAATCCTAAGGTATATATTTTTTCACATTTTATGGGATCAATAGTTTCCACTTCTTACAAACTCCAAATTTTTACATGCCTTTGTTTATTTGTTTTTTTTTTTTACCTTATAACATAAGGAAATAATTTTAATATCAAAATTGAAATTTGTGTGCAACTGTTTTAAAATAGTCTTGAACACTTTGAAAATGCTAAAGGGGATATAAAGTAGAAAACGATGTCTTCTCAGTGGAAGCTGTAGGAGAAAAGAGCTGGTTTTTGCACTTATGTATCTCTGCATTCAGATGTAATTCTTAACCAGACAACATATTTATCATTCTTCCCTCTACAATATTACATTCTAAATATTTATTTTCATTCTTGTTTTTTTGTTTTTGTTTTTTGTTTTTGTTTTTTTTTGTTTGGTTGGTTTTTTTTGTTTTTGTTTTTGTTTTTGTTTTTTTTTTTTGGTTCTAAGGGCAATAGTTTTACTTCAATGATGTTTAAAACCTTGAGCCAGGCGGCAGTGGCACACACCTTTAATCCCAGCACTTGAGAGGCAGAGCCAGGCAGATCTCTTTAAGTTCGAGGCCACTCTGGTCTACATAGCAAGCTCCAGGACCGGCACCAAAACTACATGGAGAAACTCTGTCTCGAAAAACCAACCAACCAACCAACCAACAAACAAAAACCTTGAATATACCTGAAAGAAAAATAAAGCTCTGATGCTTTCCATACCTATAGAGGAAAACATTGCTGAGGAGTCTTTATTTAAAAACACAATAGATATAACAGTCTGTCTGCTTCATATATTTGTAAGTGATTTCCAATACTTATTTCATGGTTCTAATGGCATTAAATACACATGAAGAACTTGATGCTTTATTTGCTTTCTGATAAGTTTAAACTTTGAAAGAAGTCAAGATTTCATGAGACACAAAGATGAAAATCTCAGTCACCACAATTTTAATTTAAATTATACAGACATTTATTAACACTGAAAGCAAAAACTGTGTTATGTAACTTTTCCTATTATACATCATACAAGATTTCAAGTTATACCAATTATGTTTTATATTTTTGTGAAATATTTGATATATACCATTTTTTTCTTAGTCTATTTTCTTAGCACCAAGCTCAATGGTATAAGAAATAAAATAAATTGATCCACTGGCCAAAGAGTTAGTACACATATACATAAGCAGGTGAAAATCTAGTCAGCCTTTGTTCATTTACTTACATTACTCATGTCTTTCTTAGGAAGCTTTTATCTGTAAAATATACAAAGAGATGAACAAATAGCACATAACTTATTTTAAATAGATTTACTTGCACAGACATTTTGATAGTACATTAAGAAAAGCTCACTCATGGATCTTACTATTCTGATATTATGAAGGGATTTTCAAAAACATGAATAATATGGATGATACAAAATAAAGTTTGAGAAGAAAGCAGCATGAGATACCATGCTTAGAGTATTTTAATTTGTTGTAGTCTAGGTCACTAATTCTCAAATTTATTGTATAAAAATGTATGCTGAGCCGGGCGGTGGTGGCACACGCCTTTAATCCCAGCACTCGGGAGGCAGAGGCAGGCAGATCTCTGTGAGTTCGAGGCCAGCCTGGGCTACCAAGTGAGTTCCAGGAAAGGCACAAAGCTACACAGAGAAACCCTGTCTCGAAAAAACAAAAAAACAAAACAAAATGTATGCTGGAAGATGTGTTAAAAGGCAGTTTCTATACTCAACCCTAGCCATACTAATTCAAGAGGGCATGGGTAAAAACCCAAGAATTTGCATTTAGTATAAATTCCAGGCAATGCTGGTGCCTATTGCCTGGGAAAACACACCTTGAAAACTAATGACCTACAGAGTAAAGTACAATTCCATTCCTCTGATTCCCCCCAAGAATCAATTTGTCCAAAGTGTTGTTTACTTATAGCAGCATAGGATTTGTAAGTTTCCATTCATAGTTTGTAATCAGAGTATATAAGATTTGTGTTATGTTAATGCTAATTACCTAAGTAAACCTAAGTAGTCTTAAGAAAACACCTTCTCTGGCAGACTTTTAGTTTACTTGATTCGTTTGGTGACACTTAATGTTTGTATTATCTATGTGGAGTATTTTCTCAACAGATTTCTAGCATTGCCTGGCTACATCATCATTCCATCCATGAACAATGTCCTTTAAGTGACTTTTATGCAACTTACCCACCACATTGATCACTTTCTCAATTCTTTCAATAAATTAAAATCTGTATGACTATAATATCATTACCTTTGAGGAAAGAAACCATGCAACAAGTAGGAGTTCATGGAATTATAGTGATAATTTCAAGTAGACATTAATGTTTGCAATGCTATTATTGGCATTTGCTTTGGCTGTAGTTCTAGCTGGAAAGGGAGACTAGTAGTGTAGATGGAAAGGGACACTCTTCATGACTATTGCAAGTACTTTCACAGGCTAGAGTAAACACTGCAATTTTTAGTACAACCAAGGCATGTACACATCATCATTTTATATATTCGGAACTACAGAAAGGCAAGCCAACAAGTAATACATTTATATTTGAAATAGCGCAAAGTGTTTTCCCACTAAATTTCTGGTGCATTAGCATAAAAATATTTCATTCTTCAAGCTTTGATTTTATATTTTAAAATCAAAATCACTCTTCTGTTGAAAAGCAAAAATGTTTTCATATAGAATTATTCATGGTCTTATTAAATCAATCTTTATGTTACATGGTGCCCAACAACATTTCATTTATCTATTCATTCAGTCATTCCTATAATCTGGCATTCACTTCTCTAGAGAGATGCTTCAACAGTTAAGAGCATATACAACTCTTTGAAGAAACTGAGTTCAGTGCTCAACACCTATGCTGGACAGTCAGAATTAGCTTTAATTCCAGCACCAGAGAATTGAACACCCACACTCCTGAGTCACCTGCATCCCCTTCACACACACACACACACACACACACACATGCATGTATACATCGTTCTAAATAAAATAAAATTTTAAACCTGATTTTTGATTTTTATAAGTTTACAAAAATCTTGTTTAATTTTTAAGAATTTGCTTCACTAGACTTCTGAATACATTTTAGTGTGAATGACTGGTATAAACCACTATTGATAACACTCTGAAAGAGATGTCAATCCTGAACTTTCAAGACTCAAAAAATATATGATATATACTTTTGCTTATATGAGAAATCTAGTTTTATGTAACAGTACAAGGAGGCTGTGTGAGGAAGTACAAAGTCTAAATAGAAGGAGAATAATGGAAGATGTGCAGAATATATCAGATTAGTTAATAACTCTGAGTTACCAATAATGCATTGGTGTGGCATTAAGGAATGGAAGGGGTTAAAAATACTAGAGTATATCCTGCCTATGGAAAGTGTGAGGTAAGGGTGGTATGGAGATTATTGGAGTGGTCAACCAACAACTGGTTCAGCCTCAGATCATGCCACAGAGAGTGAGCTCACCCCTCACCCTGCCTGAAGTGCCAAGACCCAGAAGGTGGATGGCCCAAAAACCTAGGATAGAAACAAACACAACTGGAAAAAAAGTCAATGTAATGATACCTAACAATATACTGGTATACTCATAAATTGGTGACTACCCCAATTGTCATCTGAGAACCTTCATCCAGTAACTGATGGAAACAGATGCAGAAACCCGCAGCAAAGCACTGGGCAGAGCTCTGGAAATCCTTCTGAAGAGAGAGAGGAAGGATTGTAGGAGCCAGGTGAGTCAAAGACATCACAAAGGAACCCACACAATTAATCTAGGCTCGTAGGAGCTCACAGAGTCTGGACCAACAACCAGGGATCCTGTATGGAGCAAAACGAAGCCCTTTACATGTATGTAACAGTGTGTAGCTTGGTCTATTTGTGGGACTCCTAACAATGGAAGCAGGGGCTGTCCCTAAAGCTTTGGCTGGCTCTTGGGAATCTATTCCTCATACTGAATTGCCTTGCCCAGACTAAATAAAAGGGGAGATGATTAGTCTTACTGCAACTTGATATGCCCTACTTGGTTGACACCCATGGGAGCCTGCCCCTCTCTGAACAGAAACAGAGGAGGAGTGGATGGAGGGCCAGAAAGGAGAGGGAAGAGAGGATAGGAGGATGAGTAAACTACTATAGGGATATAAAATAAATGAAGAAATTTAATTAATACAAATGCTTCCCCTTGGAGTCATTTAAACAAGAATGCGTCCAGATTTGAATTCTCTATTTCATACTCCCTTTTGTTTTCCATCAATTTTCTCTGTGTTGTATGAGACTGAATCTGTGCCAGCCTGAGGGCTGCTTAGTGAATTGGTTTGTCTCTGTGTCTGTCCATGTGTGTGTGTGTGTGTGTGTGTGTGTGTGTGTCTGTGTGTGTGTGTGTGTGTGTGTGTGCTCTTCCTGTGTGTAATGTTTGTATGTGATGAACCTGCAGTTGAGTGTTGTCTTTCCCTAACAAAGTATTTCTCTCTGTCTTTATTGAATGGCCCAGAAATCATTACATGGGGAAGGAATAAGATACATTACAGAAAACTTGACAGAGTTTTACAAGAAATTAAGTCACTGGCTGCAAATGATCCTAGTTGACTCAGATACAAAACACCATCACTTATAATCCATAATCCATAAATGGTTGCTTTCAAAGTTTATGGTAGATTTTAGGAAGTTACCTCCAACTTTCATATTTGCTGCTTTCAGCAAATGATACACATGCAATGTATGGGTCACAAGCAAGGAAAAGTACATAAATTAAGATTGCAGCTAAATATACCTTAGGTTTTAAACACTGATTATACAGGAAATTCAAGGTAAATAAGGTTTATTGCTGCATTATTCTCTTAAAGGTAGGTTAAACAAAGAGTTTGAGTACAAGAGAACATAGTAGGCTAGCCATCTTAAGACTTAAGTGATCTAAAGATGTATTATTATCTTTGACTTAAGGTTCACAAAAAGTTTCAGTCTCTTAGAATGCAAAGGAGAGAATCAGAATACTGCATTGCTACAGGTACGAGATAAAGACAAAGTATCACATGCCGTCTTTTATATTAAAATCTATATTTTATATTCAAAATCAAGATATAACGTGAAAAGATGTGTGTATGCTTCTGTGTGTGTAAAATATATGACATAAAAGAGGAAATGGGGTTATTTAGAGGTACGAAAAGAACCAGTTGGTGAGAGAAAGAGACAGAAGGAGAGCACAGAAGGACAAGAGAGAGTGAAGGTGCTGAATACAAGCAAAGTACAAAGATGCATATCTACAATGTGTTACAAAATTCATTATTTTAAGTTCTAACTAAAAAGAAAAACTACTAATAAACGTAAGTCATAAAAAAAAAAGCACAAGTTTGCTCAGTGGAAAAGGGGGGACTCCTCAGCTACTAATCACCTGGAAACATTGGGTTACTTTTCCACATATAAAAGGGAGCATGTCGATGAGTGTTACACTCTTCAGAGCAGACAAACATGAGTGTAAGTTGTTTAGCAGGATCTGAAAAGTTTTATGTGGTTCCCATTCTAATACTGCAATAAAACAGGGGTGAAGATTCATGTGAAGAAATAAAACTTGGATTTTTATGATTTGTTTACTTTTAGTTTGTCTGAGACGTGCTTGGTAGAGGTCACCCACTTCATTTCTCCCTTCCTAGGCAGGGCCACCTGCTGAATCATTGGCTTCCTATTATCTGCCTTAGTTTTGAAGGATTTCGTTAGCTCTCTGTAGTTACCTAGAAACTTCTATTCTGATTTCTAAAGTAAATGTCACCATAATATATTTATATATAAGATGTGTTTACCTCTCAGAAATGCCACTGAAATAGAAAGAAGCTGGTCTCCAGCTTGAAACAGCTTTTCATATACATTGGGCTTCCTCATATCCACATGAAGAAATGTAAATGTTTCTCACCTTTCTATGAATGTCATAGCACATTCTTTATGGATTTTTGTGTCTTCTTCCTGTCCTTTCTTTAGTTTATGCAGTTTTATGGTCATGAAGTGACTCAGTCTGATCACAAGAATCTGATCAGAGCATTATTAATATCAAGAAAAATGTGGTTATTATTCTCATGTTAATCTACCTGGCTTGGATATCACACCAACACTCAGTGTTAACTTTGTTTCTTTTGTCTTATGATAGCAATTCTTTCAGTCAAATGAAAGCTATGAAAATATCCTTCTTACAATAATCCCATCCATTGTGTTTCACCAAGCTGAGATAATTATGTTAACAAAGAGTAAATGATTATATGTACATACAATCAATCCAGTAATTACATTTATTAAAGTTGTTGCCATTATACATAAATAGCACTGTAAATTCTATAGAAATTTCTCTGTGACTCATTTTCTAAAAAAATATTTCATTTGAAACTTCCAAATACCAAAAAGAATTATTCATACTAAAATGAGAGCTTTTACTTTGTCTTAATGTATCTTGTTTTGTCATGTTTGGTTGCTGTCTCTTAGAGGCCTGCTCTTTTCTGAAGGGAAACAGGGAGGAGTGCACCTGGAAGAGAGGAGAGGTGGGTGGAGCTGGGATGAGAGGAGGGAATTAAAAGTAAAGCCTTGGTTACTAATTATCAATGAAAGCACACCATTAGATGAGGAGTAAATTGTTAAAGATTAATCTATATAGGCAACAACTAAGTAATTTATTGTTCCTGGTTATCTGAGTATCATTATAACACAGAAACTCACAGACACTAATACAATCTGTATAAACAAATGCTTCATTAAGCAACCATCAAAAACAAGAACTATGTGAGAGCTATAGAGCTATATGTAAATAAGTCTATGATTTTTAAATACTTTATAATCTTAACAAAGTAAATGTAATCAAAATACATAACATTTAAAATATACACATAAAGGAATGGCTAATAAAGCTAGCTAATTCATGCTTTATTCACATAATTATCATTTGGTTTTGAGAACATTTAACCCATACCATTAGCGATTTCCAAGTACATCGTGTACCTTATTAATCATAGACAATATGCTGAATAATATATGACTTAAATGTATTTGTACTGTCAAACAGGAATCTTGTATCCTTGGCACTCCCCAACTGTGCTCCACCTCACTAGCTCATGAAATATCAACACTTTTCTATTTCATCATTTAGCTTTTTTTGCCACACGTTGACAAGGGGATAAGATAATTATTTTTGTTTTCTGAATTAATTCACTAAGTGTAATTGTACCTATGTTCATCTTTTCTGGTTTTAAATAACAGAATTTACTTGCTTTTTGAGATTTAGTAACACACACGCGCACACACACACACACACACACACACACACACACACACACACACACAGACTTGCTGTGGGATAATGCTCTTGTACACTGTTTTAATAAAATGCTGATTGACCAGTAGCCAGGCAGGAAGTATAGGCAGGGCAAGCAGACTAGAAGAATGCTGGGAAGAGGAAGAACAGAGGAGGAGTTGCCAGCCAGACACAGAGGAAGCAAGATTGCAAGGCAGAACTGAGAAAAGGTACCAAACTACATGGCTAAATATAGATAAGAATTATGGGTGAATTTAAGTATAAGAGTTAGTCAGTAATAACACTGAGCTAATGGCTGAGCATTTATAAATAATATTAAGCCTCTGAGTGATTATTTTATAAGCAGCTGTGGGTCAGTGGGGGACCAAGCAGGACCTGAGAAACCTTCTGACTACACACACACACACACACACACACACACACACACACACACACACACACATGTTTCAACCATCCATTAATGGAAAGTTTAGATTTTGTTCATATAAGAGATTTTATTATTTTAATTCTTACAGAATTCTCGTTCACTTGTATCATGAGATTGCAAGTATTTTCTTCCTTGCAGTAGGCAATTATATTTAAAACACATATGAGAGTAGATATTGAAGAATAATATTATTTGCTCTATTGTCCAAGATACAATATGAAAAAAATAGGATAACCTCATTATGCTCCTAGCAAAAAGAAAGGATGAATTTGTAGCAGTTTAGTGACAAGAGTGGGTACAGAGTACCTAAAAACACACATAAAATATTATGTTATCAAAATGGTCAGGATTATGAAAATGGCTACAAAGCTCAGCAAAGCTTAAAATTGTTTACTATGGTAATAAATTGTATTTCAATTATAATTTTGAGTACAAATAAATATAGCAATACATTTTGAGAAATAAATTCACCAGATGCATATTAAAGGAACATGACTGCCTTGTTCTATTCAATTATTCCTACTACTACTGTCTAAAGTACTCACTACTATACAGAAAATGTTCATTACATATTGAAGAATTGAGTAAGAGAAGAGTGATAGAAGGAAAAGGAAAGATAAACAAAGAAAGGTAAAAAAATTATATAGTTTAGAGATGGAGAAGGAAAAGGAAAGATAAACAAAGAAAGGTAAAAAAATTATATCGTTTAGAGATGGAGAGATGGCTAAGTAGGCAAAATATTTGCTACACAAGCATAGGAATCCGAACTTGAACTCCTTGCCCTCATATAAAAAGCCTAGCAGGGTGGAACATGCCTATAACCCCAGTAGTATTGGGAGGGGCAGAGAGAGGTGGATCTTTGGAGTTTATTGTTCTAGCTTATCAAGTAACTCTAGATATAAGGAGATACCTTAAAAAGTAATGTGGAGAATGAGAGAGGAAGGCAACTTGTGTTGACCTTTGGCCTCTACATGTACATACATTCATAAGCACAATCATGAACATGAACACATATATGAATACACATTTATACACTACACATATATACATACAAGCATAAAAATGAGTGTGAAAAAAAAGACTGTGGTTTTCTAACATATGGTCTTTCTTATCATACTTTATTTTAAAACAATGGTATGCCATTTTATATTTTAGTTATTAGGTCTTATTCTAGTTTTAAAAGAGTCTACGTTGTATAAAATGCTGATATTTTTATCACATCATACAACTAAACTAAGAGCTGACTTTTCTGGACTGCTATGTAATTTTGGGCTCTTATGGCATTAAATCTGTAGATAGAGGGGCTCATTGAAAGGGATATTAGATTGCACTTAGGGAGGATTAAGTAATAGAAATGGGGTAAAAATTGTTGTTCTTGAATACAGGAAACTCTCTGGAGTACTTCATAATATTTTGATACTCTGTTAAAAAGTTATTGGTATTTTTAATAATTCAATAAAGATGAGATTACTATCCACCTAGAATTTGTAAGAGTGAAGGAACAAGCCATCACTATATTCAATGTTTCAACTCAAGAACATTTTTGGGACTACAATGGCATAAACCATGTTCTAACTTGCTTTCTGATGCTGTTATAAAACACTGACCAATGCAAACTTTGGGAAAATATGGTTTATTTAGATTACTAGTTACAGTCCATGATGAAGGGAAGCCAGTGCCAGAAATGGAGATAGGAACTGAAGCAGATATCATGGAAGAATTCTGCATACTAGCTTAATTTCAGGTGCATCTTCAACCACAATTTTTATATAAAATTCATGACTATACTTATGATGGTACTGTTGACAATGTGCTGGGCTTTTCTACTTCAATTACCAATAAAAAAAATGCCCCCATGAACATGCTCACAGACCAAATAAATGGAGGCATTTTTTAAAATAAATTCTTCTATCATACAATCCCAAGCAGAGTTTCCCTTCCCTCCACTCCTCCCATTTCCTTCTCCACCTCCCCTTTCCCACAGATCTATTCCCATCTCTCTTTCCTCTTCAGAAAGATAAGTCTCTAGAGATGACAGCCTATCAGGACAAAACAAGATAAAATACCAGTGACCATAATAGAGGACCAGCAGATGGCAGTTGACTTCAAGTTGTCAGCCCACCAAGAGGCAAATCCCTGATGGATGAATCTCATATATGTAAGGACTCTGAGACCACAGACTCCAGAATGACTTTTACTTCTGATATGCCTTCACATGTTTGCTGCTGTAAACATTCTCTGGTATCTGATATGGTGTGAATGGGTGTAGGAAGATTCCCCACTGCCTGTAATATAGGGTGTTTATCTCATGGAAACATCCGTTCTACTGGGCATTTTTATTTGTGGACTATTATGAAGATGATTTCTTCCTAAGTGATACTGTCTAATTGATAATATAATGATAGTTTAAATGCAGTTTTGGTAGTAAAAAAAATAAAACAAGGAAGTGTCACACATCTAGAACACATGAGTTTCTATTGAGGAGCCATAGAGGTTTGGTTAATGACTAAGAAAAACAATTGAGTCCCAGTAGCCCAATTAGTTTAAATTCTTTTAATCTTAATGTTGAGAGATGTGTTCATAGGTTTTGGAGTGCACCATAGCTGGAAAAAAGCTTTGAAAATACATTAGACCTAGACTAAGATGTTGTTGTCAAATAGCTTTGAGGTTAAAAAAAAAACAAGAAAAATCTAAAGTTTTAGAGAGACACATAGTTGAATGAGGAACTCATTAAATTCAGGGGACAAGAGCAAAACAGCTCAATTATCACTGGCTGACATGCCTTTCTTGCTAGGATTGGTTGATAACCAAAGGTGATGACTAATTTCTTATATCCATTTCTGCTCTCAATCTCTTGATATAAAAAAACTATTGATGAGTGGGCATGCATCCTAAAGATTTAAAGTAGAGCTGACTGATTCATTTTCATAAATAAAAGTTTGGATTTGTGCTTCCTTTACAATTTCTTATAAGATTATCTTTCAAGATAAGTAATAAAGTGATTGGTCCTTTCTTTGTAACCACAAAGTGCAGCCTGCCAGTAAAAGAACATCTTATTTGCTTATACACTGTTATCTATAACAAGTTGCTTGGATATGAATGTTTTGGGTTCTTGGGATAATTTGTTTTTCACCTGTAATACATAAAATGTTTAATCATATAAGGGATATGGAAAACATGCTGTTTTTTACTTGTATCATTGTAATCACTCACTTGAAAAATAGAATGTAACCATATTGTGATTTTTATATCGCCTGAAAGATTTTGTTTTGGTATATAAGGGAAAGAATAAAGACAGAGTTAAGATGAGTTAGAAGAAAAACATCAAGTATGATTGATTTAGAAGGAATTAAAAGGAAAACATCAAGAGAGTTAGAAGGAGAAGGAAAACAGCAAAAAAGAAAGAAGGGACATTTCTGGATAGAGATAAGGAAAGAGGATATAGAACACAGAATGAAGAATAGAGATGGATAAAGAAGGAAATCATCAAGAGAATGTGAGTGTCTTTCCCATTACTTCCTCGGATAAAAAAGTCATAGTATGTCTGGACTCTGTGGGTTGCCTTTCAGCTTTGTGTTGTTGGAGGCTGGCCCTTCAGGCATCGAAAATAAAATAAGACACAGCAAAAGCCCTCCTATGGATGCTGGACACCGCAACCCAATAGAAGGAAAAGAGTCCCAAGAGCATGCAAAGGAGTCAAAGAAATATCTGCTTCCACAATTAGGAGTCCCACAAAAAATATTAACTTAACAGTCATAACATATGTTCAGAGGACCTGGTACAGGCCTATTCAGGCCAACGCTTGCTGTCAGTCTCAGCCCATGTGAGCCCTGCTTAGCTGATTGGGTGTATCATGTTCTCCTGATGTGCTCCATCCCCTGTGACTCTTATAATCTTTCCAACCCTCTTCCATGGAAGAGTGCAAGCAAAGGGACCCTATGGAGACCTCCAATTTGGACTCTTTTTCTGCATAATTTCTGGCTATGGGTCTCTGTACCTGCTGCCATCTGCTGCCAGAAGCTTCTCTAGTGATGACTGGAAAAGGCACTGATCAATGAGAATAACAGAATATTATTAGAAATATTTCATTGATTTTTTTCAGTTGTGTTTGGTTCTACCCTAAGTCTCTAGGTTATCCATTCTCTGAATCTTGCCCCACTAAGCAGTATAGGGCATGGAACTGCTCTTGAAAAATGGGACTCAACTTAAACCAGACATTTGGCCACTTCCCCAAGTTATACTCCACCATTGCCCCAGCACATCTTACAGGGAGAACAGATTGTAAGTATGTGTGGGGGTGGGGGTGGGTTTTGGGGGTGTGGCAGGGCTGGTGTCCAGGTTTCTCTGTCAGTGTCCTGCAGAGTTACTTCTCATGCAAATGCAACTAGAATGTACGTTTGAAGGCATGATGCCCACACCACCTTGACCTCTGATCAAGGACCTGTGTGGATGTGGTCTTTATCATGTGACCTCACTCTCAGTTTTCAGTGAGCAACTTTTTTCTTAGCATCAGTCTGAGTTGTTTATGGATCTATACTGGAGACCCTTGGCCCACTCAGTGGAATTTAATACAGTCATGACTGGAAGCCTTGCCTAGTTATAAAAGACAGCCAATTAAGACTACATATTCTCCATTACTAGGAGTCCTTCTTAGGGTCACCCTCATAGATCTCAGGAAATTTCCAGTGAAATAGGTTTCTACACACTGCCTAATGCTCCCCAATTCCAGGGGTCTCTCCCTGCATTCTCTCCCTCCCCCAATACCTGTTCTTCCCCCCTCCTGTTCATACCTGCCCCAGTTTACCAGCAACATTCATTCTATTTTCCCTTTCAAAGGAGGTCTATGCATCCTCACTAGAGTCCTCCTCCTCACCTGACCTTTCTGGGTCCATAGATTTTAGCTTGAGCATCATTTATTTAACAGCTAATATTTACTTATAAGTTAATACATATCATGTTTGTCTTTCTGGATCTGAGCTACCTCACTCAGGATGATGTTTCTCTAGTTGCTTCCATTTGTCTACAAATTTCGTAATGTCATTTTTTATTAGCTGAATAACATTCCATTGAATAAATGTACTGCATTTTCTTTATCCATTCTTTAGTTGAGGGACATCTAGGTTGTTTCTGGTTTCTGGCTATTATGAATAAAGTCACAATGAACATGGTTGAACAAGTGTTTTTGTGGTAGGATGGAGCTTTCTTTGGATATATGCCCAAGAGTGGTATAGCTGGCTCTTGGGGTAGAGTGATTTGCAATTTTCTGAGGAAGTGCCATATTGATTTGTATAGTGGCTGTACAAGTTTATACTCCCATCAGCAATGGAGCAGTGTTATCATTGTTCTACATCCTTGCCAGCATGAGCTGTCACAGGTGTTATTGAACTTAGCTGTTCTGACGTGTGTAAGAAGGAGTCTCAGAGTCATTTTGATTTGCATTTCCCTGATGGCTAAGGATGTTGACCATTTCTTACAGTGTCTCCAGGCCAATTGAGTTTCTTCTTTGATGGCATCCTTTGCCTTACAAAACCTTTTCAGTTTCACGAGTTCCATTTACTATTGATCTTATGCCTGTGCTGTGGCTCTGTTCGGAAAGTTGTCTTCTGTGCTGATGCATTCCAGTCTGCTCCTCACTTTCTCTTCTATCAGGTTCAGTGTGTCTAGTTTATGTTGAGGTCTTTGATCCACTTGGAGTTGTTTTGTGCAGGGTAATAAATGTGGATCTATTTGCCTTCTTCAACAGGCAGACATGCAGTTTGACCAGCACCATTTGGTGAAGATGCTTGCTTTTTTTCCCAGTGTGTATTATAAGCACACACTATAAGCAATTCTTGAGCCAGGGTTTTCTCTTCACATGTGTTTTAAGTTGACAACTGAAGCCTTAAGAGAATTGGTAGGGAAATAATTAGGAACACAAATCTGTAATAGAAATCAGGACTATGATTGTTACAGTTTTCTTCACTTTCACAACTTAATGTGTAAATATGTTAAACAATTTGATAATTCTGCTGTGCTTCTTTCCTAGTTTGTGTTCTAACTCAAATTGTGTAGTAGATGACCAGCCACTACAGTAATAAGGAGAAGATTGTCAGTTAATGAATGAATTCACTAATTAAACCACAATAGGAAAAATAGCTTTGTAAATGTACTGTAAGAGGACAGAGCACTGTAATGTAACAAAAGTAGGGTTTCTACAATTAGGAGAACTTTTACAGGTAGGTTGTTTGTAGTAAGCAAATATATTCAAGTATTGTACTTACAGTATATGAAGGAAGATTATCTAGATTGGCCAGTGTAAAGCTATAGGAGGTTATCATGATCTGCTGTGCATATAATTTCTGACTGTTCCATCTCTCCCATGCAAATAGGATCTATATAAATAAAGATCGCACAATCATGCCAGTCTTGGTTGATGAAAGTGACTCATTAATTGGAATAACAATATAAACAGAAGATATTTACATAAACTTAGGGTGACACAGGTAGAGTATGATGGTTTGTCCTGTGCATACAAGTCATAACTGATGTGTTCTGGTTTCCTTTTTTATTTAGGATTATACTGAAGTACTTTTAATAGTCTTACCTTTGATGTGACTCTGCTTACTTAAATTATCATTCCGATACTATTCTAGGTTAGAGTTGGCTAAAGATTGAATTTATATCAATTTGTAAATTGAACATGGAAAACAGCCACTCTATTCCAATGTACACCTCCATCAATGGAATTAATACAAACTGCAAAGAACATGAGCTTTATAAGCTGTTAGTTCTTATTCCCCGTTTCCTTCCCCACTCTCTACTCCCCTCCTCTCACCAACTGATGCGTCACCTAGCTATCACAATGATGACCTGTAACCAAAACAATCTTGCAGGAAGCAGTATCTATGAAAAAGCAAAAGGTAGCGTGTGTGTGTGTGTGTGTGTGTGTGTGTGTGTGTGTGTGTGTGTATTATAAAATTCTCAAACATTCAAAGTAGATTATTTCAAAATTTGTGGTTAATAACAATCTTGTGTGTGGGTGAAATTAAACAATAATCCGTTTTCTACTGTGCTACATATTTTAAGCACAGCCTGGCATTCATGACAGTAAATGATGACTGGGATGATAACCACTATATATATTATTGTCATTGGGATATTTTCATTATGAAGCATTCTAGTTTGCTTTTTGTTGTGATAAACACTGTGACCAAAAGCAACTTGGAGAGGAAAGTGTTTCTGTGGCTTACAGGTTATAGTACATCATCAAGAGAAACCAGAGCACAAGCTGAAGTGGAGTCCACAGAGAAATGCAGCTTACTGGTTTGATTTTTATTGCTTGCTAGATTTGCTTTCCTATTTCATTACACGACCACCTGCCCAGAATTGAGACCACCCATAGTAAGATGAGCCCTTCCACATCAATAACTAATCAAGGAAATGACTGAAAAATATGGCCACAAACCAATCTGATAGATGCAAATGAAATTCTCTCTTCCCAGGTGACACTGGTTTATGTCAAGTTGACAAAAGTAGCCAGAACCTGAAAGAAAAGTCACTAATAAATGTTTCCTCATATTTTATAAGAGTTGATGATGACTAGATTTTGAAATAACAGTAAAACTTCTGGCATATGTTTTGCTTTGAAACTTTCATACAATTCCTTATTTTTTATATTTTCTTTAAACCATGTATTTGAGAGGTTTATATTTCTATATTACTTATATTTTAACTTGTTCATGTAAGTCTACAATTTTGGGACTTAGAAGTGATCTGCTTTGCTTTTTTAAATAAAAAGATTCTATATGGGAGATTTATTTATTTGTATTCCCCATTGTGAGCCCAAACAGCAAAAATGAATGTGTTTTCTCCCTGCTCCTCACTCATCCTCTCAGATGAGATTTTTCTCTCCATTCATTTTTTTTCCAGTTAAGTGGTTCATCTGTATACCCATCTGGAGAATTCTATGTAATGTCATGTTCTGATTCCTCAGGTGTAGTGAACTACACTTGCATAGACAGGAGGCATTTCCCCTATGAACAGTCAGGCCTGTCCTTCTGATTTTTGTGATCCTTTGATTTCTCAGTCAAATGCTTTCATTTCTTCTGTGATGTATACTCCATAAATCCAGCTTAACCCCATTCTGGCTTCCCTTGATACTCTCCTGAAGGACAATGCAGAATATTCTTTATAATTATTCTAGGGAATGTCAAAGCACCAATGTTGCAAAGGCAACATCTACACAGATCTGAAAACCACCTGTTCATTTCAGAAAACTTCCATAGTCAAAACTTCACAAAGACTGTATGATGTGAAGTTACACCAGCTAATAAAAATGGACAAGTCTGAAACATTATGATCACCTTAATGATTTTTAAATACATCTGTTACAAAACCAAAGAGCTCATTCAAATCAGTAGAACTCGAAATTTGAGACAGTTGTTAATGAGTCTGTTTAAACTGTTTATACACATGCAAAGATTTTTATAGACTTCTTTTGAAATGAATGAGGTCATTTGTTGATCCTAAAGCTCATTCCACAGTGAAAGCTGGCTGAATGACTGGAAATGTGTTAAGCAAAGTCTATATGTTTCTCATCACAGTTCTGGGGCTACTGAGGGCACTGTGTGGAGTAATCTGAAACTAAAGCATTTTGGCTGCAAACAGGGATTCTGAGTTCCATGAAGGGATCTTAGTGGTGCATGTGTGTCATTTCTGTGGCCTTTTGCATGATCCAGCAGACAAACAGCAGGACTCACTGTATTTAATGGTAGATATGGGCCTGCATATCTAGATTTAGTCTCTGATTCTTCACCTGAAATATGGAAATACTTGATATGTCAATTGCATGATCTTCCAGGCTATTCAACATTCTGACTTTCAGTATCTAAACAACGACATTCTTTACAAAACTAGGCTACTGTGACCACTTTTCCAGTCATATGTGCCCTTTAGGCTTGTTTTAAAGTCACTTAAACATTTTTCATATCTATTTGGGGGAGACATCTTTCTAGGGAGGATATGTGGGGATCAGATGACACCTTAAAGGAGTTAGTTCTGCTTTTCCACTATTTGGATCACAGTGACCTAACTCTGGTCTGCAGGATTGGTAGAGTGACATTATCCACTGAGCTGTCTTCCTAAGACATAAACTATTAAAATGTATGTTGTAAATGACATTTAAAGTATTAGATATCGCCGGGCGGTGGTGGCGCACGCCTTTAATCCCAGCACTTGGGAGGCAGAGCCAGGCGGATCTCTGTGAGTTCGAGGCCAGCCTGGGCTACCAAGTGAGTTCCAGGAAAGGCGCAAAGCTACACAGAGAAATCCTGTCTCGAAAAAACAAAAAATAAAAAATAAAAATAAAATAAAAAAATAAAGTATTAGATATCATTGTGATATGTTCAAACAATATGAGTCTTAGTAAATTATCTTCTCCAGTCATCTCCTCTTCCTCCTTGTGTCCCTTTCTATGCTGGTAATTCTCCACACTCTCATATCTTTATCATGTCACTCCTCTATCTTTCCTAGAGCCTCATTTTACCCCCTTCTATTCTCCTTTCTAGCTTTATAGACATCATGCATGTTTAAACACATTTATATACATTCATACATACATTTGTTCATTCACGCATGCATGCATTACAAATTATGAGAACACAGGGTTTTTATCCCGTCACCGAGATATTTGTACAACCATGTACACTGCTGCTCTCTTTGAAGTGACAAATAAATGGAAACTAGTTTAATTCCCATCAAGAGACAAATGGATAATGAAAATGCACTACATACACAAGGTAGAATGATGATCATTACAAAGAAAAGTGACATTATGAAACTTAAAAGAAAATAGATATATCTGTAATGTACATTAAACAAATTGACTCACAGTCAGAAATACAAGACTGCATGTTCTCTCTAATTTATATTTGCCTTAATGTGATAAAATGAAAAATTTACTTATTTGACAAAATTTAACTGACACAAAAGTTTTACATTAATGATATCTGAGTTCTAGATATTTTCTGATTCACTTCTAATTTTTAATCAACTATTCATGTGCACACATGGTATTACCAGTTGTTTCAGTTTTCAATATATTTTTTCATTTAGTGTGTCAGTGTGTGTGTGTATGTGTGTGTATGTGTGTGTGTGTGTGTGTGTGTGTGTGTGTGTGTACATAGCAAGCAGTGCACTGCATGTAACAGAAGAGTTGTTTCTCTTCTTCCATCATGTGGGCCTCGATGGTTGAACTCATGTCCTCAGACTTGGCAGGAAATGTCATTATCTGTCGATCCATCTTACCAGGCCTTAATTGAGAGTTTTTAAGAACTGCCATTTGAATGCTTTCAAATACCTGTGCATACATGTATATGAACATTTGTGTACATGTTCATGTTTTAATTAGTAATCTTACAACAAATTGCATTTAGTTATAACTATAGTTTCCTATCACAGCCATGTCAGTACAGCCTGCATTTCCGGGAAAATAACAATAAAAACAACAACAAAACAGACATGGTTTCTATTGTTTGCTGAACTTGGTGATAGTCTTACCATCTTGATTTCTTTTTAAATCATTTATAAGAAGGTGCATTCGTAGCCAGGATCACACGCAGACATAAGCAACTTTAGTTTTCAGATATTCAAATAGATGCTGTATAATTATTCTTGAATCTCTACTAAACTTTCTCTCTACTTTTTCATCAGAATGTTGACATGAGTGTGCAGAAATGTATAGGCATCACCATATAGCGTTCTGTGGCATTTCTTTATATCATTCTCACAGACATTTTCTACATTACAGATACATTATTCTTTCCAAGTAAATTAGCAAAAAAGAGAAATATTCAGAATATAATTTCAGAATCGACTTAATATAAGAAGCATTTCGGAATTTTAAATAATAGCAAACTTTTAAATACTAAATTAATATATTAAAGACAGAAAAATTCATAAAAAATACAGATTTTTTTTATTAACACTAAAACATGAAAAATATAATTAAAACACTTGTTATTTTTTTTAAATAACTCAATGTGTCCAAGCAGTTTTACCTCTATACTTACAGGTTTAGAGCTCTCTTCTGGAGCATTGTTCACCAACCAGATGCTATATATACCCTTAATGACTCTAAATCTCCCTGATTCAAAGGCCCTCAAGTGTTAACAATAAGTGAACACTTATGGACTCTATGACCTACACACTAGACCAGTGATTGACTTGATCTCCTGAAAGTCTTGTGCAGCAACCACATTGCTGGGACTATGTCCAGATGACACTTTCACTAAAGTTCTCCCTAAACTCTGGCTCTTACAATATTTCAATACTCTCTTTTACAGTGGTCTCTAAGACTTGTGGTTATTCACAACAGAAAAAATAAATATGTAAACAGAATATATAGATTAGGAGGAGTTAGAGAGGCCAGGGATGGATCTGTGAGGGATTTAGAAGTATGAAGTGAATATGTTACATTAAAATTCAACAAAAATACTATTGATAATATGACCTAGTTTCTTTCTGGGGGTTTTTGTTGTTGTTTTACAATTATTTCATGAAGATAATTATACTTTTTAAATTCATAAATTAGTTCTATGGAACAAGACATGATTATTTTATAGATATATTTATATAAAATTGAGCATCTATGAGGTAAGAGGTTCTTAATCAAACAATGTTGAGCTGATTTATAATGATGAGGATATCAATGTGGTTATCAAAAATAAATTCAAAACTTTTAAAGTCACATTTATTCTCTATTATCTTAATAATCTAATTCAGTAACAAAACTGACTTAAAGAGATTTTTCTACAATATTTCACAATGTTTCACTGTTATTGAGGAAGAACCACATAATGTACTCTCCACATAACCCTGGTTCAAATTTGAACTCATGGTGTCAACATTTATTGCATGGAAGGTCATTATTTTATTAATTGTTCTGTTAATTGATAGGGTCTGTAGCATTCCTTTTAATTTTATACCTTAACAGAATTCTGATGGTGTTGTATACTGTATTTAAAAGAAGTACTTTGATACAAAAACAAACAAATAAACAAAAAGCTAGCAGAAAGCATGGATTCACTTTTATAAATTTAACGATGGAGTGTGGCTCAGTGGTACAGCCTCATTTATCGTACATGAAGACTTGGGTTCCATTGCCAACAACCTCAACCACCAAAAAACAAACAAGCAAGCAAACATAGAGTAAAGGCATTTTTCGTAACCAGCATACTATTTGGCATTGTTCATTTTAAGAAAATTGGTGTGAAATATAAAAATATAAAAGCAGCCATTAAAGTGTTAGAAGAAACAAATCAACAGGAAATATAGTAATTAGCACTAACAAATGTTACATATATTAAGTAATATAGACTATAATCTTTTAAGATAAATAATCCTATACAAAACTCAGTAACCACATTATTGATCTGATACTCTGTCTGTCTTTGTCTGACAAAGATTTTGCTGTATACTTTTTTGAAAGACCAAGCTTTTCCATCTTTATTCTTGAATTGACTTACTGAAGGATCTTTTTCTTTTCTTTCCTTTTTTTCTTTTTTATATTTTTTTGTGAGAAAACAATGCAACTACAGTCCTGTCAGAGGTGATGAAGCTATATCAATAAATCTCTCCATGTATATAGTGCTCAAACTCAGGGACTAGAAACCAAGGGTAACACAATTTTAGTCAGTCTCTCTCTGTCTCTCTCTGTCTCTCTCTCTCTCTCTGTCTCTCTCTCTCTCTCTCTCTCTCTCTCTCTCTCTCTCTCTCTCTCTCACACACACACACACACACACACACACACACACAGAGAGAGAGAGAGAGAGAGAGAGAGAGAAATGTATATATTCACAGTTAAAATTTAAACTGAGTATGTCTTTAAATTGATTTTACTTTCTATGGATCTTATAAACACCCACATCAACTTCACCCTTACAATCCTACTTGGAAATGCATAACAGGAAATTAGAGTAGAAATAATACACAGTTTTAACCATCTTTGATCTTTTTTTTTTTTTTTTTTGGTTTTTCGAGACAGGGTTTCTCTGTGTAGCTTTGCGCCTTTCCTGGAGCTCACTTGGTAGCCCAGGCTGGCCTCGAACTCACAGAGATCCGCCTGCCTCTGCCTCCCGAGTGCTGGGATTAAAGGCGTGCGCCACCAACGCCCGGCTGATCTTTTTAAATTAGTGACAACACTAAAAGAAAAAGAGACATGTAGCTTTATAAACCTAATTTTGTTTTCATTGTTAAGCCTCAGACCAGATTCAAATGGTGTTTGTAAGTGTAAGCAAAGTTTTTAGCTTCTTTGATTTTTGTAATAAACCAAAAACCCAACTTTCAGTCATTTATTTCAATATTCCACTTCATCTGTAAAGTTTTCTTCATGATTTCTCATCTAAAACAATACTGTACATCCTTAAAAGTCCTAAAGATGATCTGACCTCTCAAAATATCAATTCAATTTTCTTTATGTGAACTACACTGTCCTACTAGAAAAGGCATTCTGCAAAACTTCCTTTAGTTCCTTACAATATGACTATAGGGAAAGAGGCTGTACTAAATTGTCTATTGTTATTTAGATGTATTTATTAGGATTATCATAATGTACATTTTAACTCCATAATAATTTTGAGATTGATATTTATTTGAACCTTCCTTAAACATTCATGGACTTGCATAGAAATTTGAGTGAATGACCAGGTTAAATTCTTGATTAACTGTGTGTGTGTGTGTGTGTGTGTGTGTGTGTGTGTGTGTGTGTGTGCATATATATATATATATATATATATCATATATATATGATCGTGTGTGTATGCATATATATGTGTATGTGTATATATTCATTTATGTATGTATATCTTCATATATGTGCAAAAGTATTCCTATGATCTACAAATTCTACTTTGAATATTTTGTCTTTCATGAAAAAGATAAAATCTGAAATGAATCCATTTTAGTGTATTTGACACAAATAATCAATACGTACTTCTGTGTGTATTATGTGTGTAACATGTGAGAATATGTGTATGTGGGCTTATTCATGTGTGCTGTTTGGAATGAACAGATGACCCACCATGTATTTAAGATCAGAGGACAAGCTTTGATTTTGGGTCCTCACCTCTTTGCACAGAATCTCTGTGCAACTGCATAATTTCTACTAGATGGCCTATGTGTTTCTAGATATCTCCCTGTCTTCATTTTCCACCGGCCCACAGGAATTCCTTCCTAGAGCTGACACTTACGCTGTTATATCTGGCTTCTACACAGGTTGTGGGGACCAAAACACAAGTCGTAAAGTCTGCAGGGCAGCTGCTCCCATCTGTTAAGACATGCCCTCGGCTGTGAAAACAAGGCTCTATTAGTGCACATCTTATCCCACTTTTCTGGAAGTGGAAATGAGATTTGTTGTTGTTAATAGAAAACAGGAGAATGTGTGTTGACTACTGGAATTTCTATGAGACTCACATATTTGTGTCATAACTAGCCAATCAGATAGAAAATAAAATGCAAACAGATGAGGGGAGTGAACTTAACATGGTTTTCGGTTGTTCTCCAAAGCATGGGATGTCAGGGAAAGCACATTTGGATTTTATTTCTGTACTTTTCTGCACAATTTCCTCTGATCCCAGGACAGTGATCTGCAGAGTGGAGAAGCAGATGGAAAGAGAAGAGTGTGCTGTGGAGCATGCTGGAGAGGTTGGGCCACACAGAAGAGTCTACATTCCCTTGAGTTTATGCTCCTAAACATTGTTTTTGCTTGAAAGGCAGCAAATCTTAACTTACTGTCTTTTAGGACATCCTCATCCAAAGAGAGATACTTGTTATCATTTTTTTTTGTCTGCTTTCTACAAGTCTGCCCATTTAAAGGCTGTAAAAGTGATTTCTCTCATGAAATCAGATGCAAAAATTTGACTTGGTATCCTAACTATTTAGCTCTGAGCACTTGAGATTGTAGAAACTGAGCTTTTATATCTATCTGAGAATCTGAATTGCATAATTATCATTTGTTATTAGATGGAAAGAAACTATTTTTTGTGATTTTATTATTTTTAATGTTTTCTAAATAAAATCAAATAAGAAAATAAAAAAGGTAACATGATGATGTACATTTTGATAACTCATAGAACAGAAATCTTAATTATGCTCTCTCTCTCTCTCTCTCTCTCTCTCTCTCTCTCTGTTTTGTGTGTGTGTGTGTGTGTGTGTGTGTGTGTGTGTGTGTGTAATGTAATGTCTGTAGGCTTTCCTCCTCTGCCTCCTGATATTACACTATTTTGTTCCACAGAGATTCTTGCTTTGAAATTCCAATAAATATAATATCAAACTCACAGAAGGGATGAGGGCTAACACAGTGCTTTTAAAATACAACACAAAGGGGAAAGCAATTATTATTTTTAGGTTATTATATTAATTTGCAATGAAATGAATAATAAACACTAAAGAAATACAAAAGTTTTATAAATCATCTCCTTTTCACATAATTAAAGAAGTGTTATTGAGAATCCTAGTACCTCAGGAAAGTAACTTCCCACCAGATAACTTTGTTAAACAACAGAAATTAGGATATTAGAAGGAAATAAAAATGTATCTTCCACCTTCAACTTGGGCAGGACTTTTCTTGTTTAGTGGGAGAAAACAATGGAAGAAGGTTTTTTCTTTGTTTTGTTTGGTTTTTCTAATTATTTTATGTGTGGGGATGTTTTGCCTATATGTGTAGCGCTGCACTATGTATGTGCCCACTATCCTCAAAGGCAAGAAGAGGGTCTTGTATCCCCTAGAACTGGAGTTGTAGAAGGTTGTGAGCCTCCAGGTGGGTTCTGGGCATTGTAGTCATGTTCTCTAGAAAAGCACACAGTGCTCTCAACTCTGAAACTATCTCATCAAAGTAATAAACTCAGAACAAAGGATAACACAAATATTTTTATAGTAAAGCTTAATATACATACACCATACCATATAACAACGAATAAATAACTTTAAAATGTATTTTTAAAAATAAGAAAATGAAATACAATAGATGTTTCATGGTATACATAGAAAAGCAAGGCCCAAACATGAAAATTATGTTCTATAGGAAACAGAAAGGGGACTAAGAAAATACTAGTTTTAAACTGTTACTCTAATGAGAAATATATGGTCATGTAAGATATTGAGAGAGATACAGTTTAAAAACAGAGAGAAGAAAGTATCAGCTTTCTGGATTTTGTAGCAGGAAAGTAAGTGGCAAAAAAACTTTTCCTCTAAATAAGTGTGAAACAGGACACATTTCTTACTATGATTTTCAGGACTCTGGAAATCAGTCATGGGGAAGCAGCACACTGAGAATCATGTATCAATAAAACACTAGAAGAGATTTGAGGATGAAACATAAAAGCCTGCTATCTGCTGCCTCAGTCTGCTTACATCCTCGGGCAAGCCCATAGTCCAGTTCAGGTTTAACTGGAGTGGAGACTCCTTGCTGCCAAAAAGACGGACATGGCTTGATGAGATAAAAAGGAGGAAGCACTCCAACCTGTGTTCTGCTGTGTTGGCTCATACTTGTAACCTCTGTAATAAAGGAAAAGACAGGGGGATTATTATGAGCTTGAGACCAGCCTGGGTTGCACAGTGAGTTCTATGCTTTCCTGTCTTCCAAATGGAAAACTTATTTCATAAAAGTATAAAAAATAAAGACATACAATCTTGAAACTTTCAGTACAATAAATGATGAAAAATGTTGATCAAAATTTAAAAGATCAAGGAATATAAGGATGATAAAAAATTTAAAAAATTATTTATAGCACTATAAGTCATGGCCAAGGTCATAGGAGAAAAGCGAACTACTCTAAACGTGGTCAGGTGCTGCAGAGATAGTTCAGAGGTTAAGAGTAGAACAGCTCTTGAAGAGGACCAGGTTCTGTTTCCAACACCCAAACAGCTCAGAAACACCTGCTATTTCAGCCCCAGAGGATCGAACACTCTCTTCTAGCTTCCACAGTTCACTCATGGGCACATATGCAGACACACAAGTAGAAATAAAAACAAAAAGAAAAAGATTTAAAAAACGAAAAATAGGATTAGAAACTGATTTGTTTACAAAAATGTATCTAAAAGACACTGAAAAGATATGTTCAACTGAGCAGAAGAGAAGTTAATAACAAAAGTCTTGTCCAGGAAAACTGTCTTCCAAAACGGAAACAAAAATTAAGACTTCCTAAGAATGAAAAAAAAAAATGGGAGAAATGGAGATATTTTCTTCAAGTACTTCTTAGTAGTGTCCTTCAAATTAACAGAAACTAATAGCAAACAAGTCAAAGTTACAAGGAAAAATGAAGAATGGGAAATATCATTATATAGTCTGGAGAACTTACATTAACAAAATAAATTAACATTTTCCTCTCTTAATCATTTTTTTTTAAATCATGTTTCACAAAACAATAATACAGCATAGGTCTGCACCAAATATGGGTACCAGTGTTCAGAAAAGTGGACAGTAGACCCAACTCTAATGCAGAAGCTACCTGAAGTTAAGAACCACTCCAAAATGAAAATTTAGTTTTCTCCATTAGAGTCTCACTGGATATTCAAATTACTCTTAAGGAAGACCCTATTCCCGGCAGTAGATGGCTAACACAAAACAAACTCAATGGCATCTTTAGAGGTTCTTTGTATCATAATGTTCTGTCACTACATATTTTTAACCTTTCAAGTCCCTTGTGTATATATTATTGCTTTCAGTTTTGTGTTTTTAAGGGATTCCTTTGTACATGAATCTGTGTGTCTCTGTCTCCATTAGTCGGGGCTCCCCAGAGTAACAGAAGTTATAGAATGAATATATACATATATATATATATAATATATATTAGAACATATATTATATTAAATATGTATTCTATACATGCATAGAACATATATAAAATGAATAGATTGTACATAAAATATGTATTATAATTTATATTCTGATGAATAATGTATATTCTGTATATTCTAATATATATTATATATATGAGATTTTTATTAGAATGGTTTACAGGCTGTGGTCCATCTAGTCCAACAATGGTTGTCTACAAGTGACAGTCCCAGACTCCAGTAGTTGTCCAGTCTAGAAGACTAATGTCTTAGCTGGTCTTCAGTATAAGCTAGAATCCCAAAGAAGTAGACTTTAATGCCAGTGAAGAAATAGACTTGGAAGAGAAAGCAAGAAGTTAAGAATGGCAGTCATGATTCCTCTAGACCAATTCTATGCTAAAGATTACAGAAACCTATGTTGAGTTTTTTTT
>CABHPP010121186.1:22621-38910 GCA_902168425.1 Peromyscus attwateri | reverse complement strand
AATTGAGAAGCAATCAGCAAGGTGATCAACATCCACTGTGCGGGTACAGGTGTCCCTGATCCTTGTAGTTCCTCTTCTTGCGTTCACCCAGCTCTGTCCCGCCCCAAAGAGTCACCCGGGGAGCCCCAGGCCGCTGCTCCTTCCCTGTGCTCGCTACGACCACGCCGCTGTACCGCGCCTCTCACCCGTGCGCCTGGCGATCCGCTCACCCGCAGGCCTGGGGAGACCGCACAGGAAGGATCGATCCAAACCGCGGATTCCCGAGGAAGGCAGAGAAACTCTGATGCTCTAGCCAGCTTTTCTGAACTTAAATTAATCCTTCTATCTTTTTTCTCTGAGCTTTTATCTTTCACTTTTTCTGTATACCTTTTTTGACGTCTTTCTTTGTGGCCCTGTTCCTCTTACTTCCACATCAGTTCATCATCCTATTTTGCTCTCGCACACGGC
Organism: Peromyscus attwateri; assembly: GCA_902168425.1. NCBI lineage: Eukaryota > Metazoa > Chordata > Mammalia > Rodentia > Cricetidae > Peromyscus > Peromyscus attwateri. Next base: position 38,463 of record CABHPP010121186.1, on the reverse strand, counting down.
CCACCAGTGGCAGCCGCCATCTTGATCCACAGCTGACTCCTGTTTTTTTTCACAAACACTTCTGATACATCTTTTTTTATAATTTTTTGAGATTATAATATAATTACATATTTGCCCTTCCCTTTTCTCAGTCTAAATCCTTCCTTTTACTCTCCTCATTGGTCACTTTCAAATTTTCTTTCTTTGTTTTTACATATGTGTATATGTATACACATATACATACATATGCATATACACATATGCTTTAAATACATAATACAAACTTGGGTTTTTTTTTGCCCTTTGCTCTTTGCTCTTTGGGGGGCCCACCATCCACCTCCCAAATATATACATGGAGAGATATTCTTACTTACGAATGTCCAGCCTTAACTTGGCTTGTTTCCAACCAGCTTATCTTAAATTATCTCATCTGCCTTTTGACTCTGGGCTTTTACCTTTTCTATTCTATATTTCTTTCTAACATTAATTCTTCTATCCCATGAACACATTATATATATATATATATATATATATATATATATATATAGTAACATTTTGTGATTTCTTTAGACAATATTTTATGTTATCAGTGCCTAAGTATCACACTTCTTTTGTCAAAAATATTTAAAATAATTTATTTTTTATAAAATCAAATGGAATTGTTTATTTAATTCCAATTTCAAATTTTTCCTTTTATTGTTCATAAATACAACTGGTTTATGCCTATTAGTCTAGTCTCTTATAACCTTGTTAAATCTACTCTGTGACATTTTTATGACTTCCTTAGTACTTGCTACCTATAAGAGCATGTCAAATAAAAGTAGAGAATGTTTTATGGGTGTTGCTTATATCTCTTCCTTTTCTAATTAGCATTGCTAGAATTTCCTTTACAAGATACAGTAAGTATATTGTTAGCCAGAATCTTTCTCTGTTTTCTTGCTTCTAGAAGGAATATTCTTTGAACATTATATGAGGTTGAATAAATCAAATTTATTTCTAGTTTACTGAGTGTTTTAATACATTATATTTTGTCCATTTTTAGGTCTGTTGATCTGTAATAAGTGTTTTGTGGCTAAGGTTAATGTGTGTTATGTTGCCTCATAGTCATGTGGTAAACTAACCCTGAATTTCTGAGGTAGTTCTATTAGTCATAGTATATAAATCTATCTATGTGTTGTTGTATTTGTTCCATAAGGGATACTAATTGATATAGAGTCTTCTCTTATGAGGTACATTTTTGTATTAATGATATATTTGTTGCATCAAGTGAGTTAGAGAGTGTGTCCTTTCTTTTTTCTGGAGAAGTATGTGAAATTATGATACTAATTCTCCAAATATTAGACACAAATCAACAATGAAATAATTAAAGTATGGCATTTTGTGGAGTTTTAAGTTATAGCTTCTACCACTTCTTTATGAAGGCCTATCTGATTTTCTTTTCTTTTATTAAAAAAAAATGTTTTTATTAATAGATGTTCCTTTCTTTCCTTCCCATAAGGTCTCTATGATTGTCTTCTACCTCACTTTGTTCTCTCTCTCTCTCTCTCTCTCTCTCTCTCTCTCTCTCTCTCTCTCTGTGTGTGTGTGTGTGTGTGAATTTGTGAATTTCTTAGTCAGCCACTTCAGGTTAATATGACGAAATTCACATACTGTGTTTTCAGTGTCCATGATCAAGTGCATACACCTTTTCCCGTATTTCTGAAGGCTGGAAATCTGCAAACAGGTATTAGGATTGGTGGGTTATGGGTTATGGTTTTGTTGCTACTTCATAACTTTAATTTTGCTACTGTTATGAATTGTGATATAAATATCTTATATACACAATATCTGATGTGTAATCCCTGTGAATGGGTCATTAAACTCCCAAAGGGGTTGTGACCCACAGTTGAGAACCACAGCTATAAGTGATAATTTTTAAATAATTTCTTCTTTGATCTTTGCTTACTTAAAAATGTGCTTTGTAGATTTTATATATTTGAGAAAGTTTCATACTTATGTTACTTATTTTTAATTCTATCTCACTGTTATCAAAAATTATAACTTATAGGATTTCAGTACTTTTAACTTGAAAGTGTTTTGTTTTGCATCTTATTTTATAGTGTAATCCAGGCAATATCTTGTGTGTGTTTCTTCTTTTCTTTTTCCTTTCTTTTTTTTCAGAGACAGGATTTATTTGTGTAGTCCTTGCTGTCCTGGAACTCTCTTTGTAGAACAAGCTGGTCTCAAACTCACAGAGATCCACCTGCCTCTGCTTCCCCAGTGCTAGGATTAAAAACATGCACTCTCAATGTCCTGCACCTGTGTGCATTTTTTTTATTAAGAAAATTTTCTCATTCATTTTACACACCAATCAAAGATCCCTCTCTTCTCTCCTCCCGCTCCCCCAGCCTTCCCCTCCCACCCCACCCCACACTCCCCCTCTGCATTTTAAGAGCATATTCTTCCACTGCTGTGTGGATAATTCTCCAGATAGTGCTTAGTTTAGATTGGCTTGTGGCACCATTTGAGTCTTCTATTTTCTGCTTTAACTTCTATTTGTTCCATCAATTGCTGAGCTGGATCTCAAAATCCACAATTATTAGTACTGAGATTCTGCCTTCAGTTATCATTTTTTTCTTCAAACCTCCTAACTAGAGCTCTGTTGTTAAACTGACATGTTGTTAGTTATATGTTTTTGATGAACATTGACCGTTTTTTTATTATAACACAATGTTTTTCATTAAAGTTATTTTTTTCTTTAGTATGTTTTTTGAAGCAGCATGGCCACTCCATTTCTGCTAGGCATAATGCTGTTTGGTCCATCTGCTCTTTTTCCTTCTGAATCATTGTATTTGCACCCAAAGTGGTATCCCGCAGACAGCATACATGGCTAAGGCAGCATTCTACTCTAATTTTTCCATTTCTGTTTTGATCCAAGTGTCAATTTGTTTAAATTTACTGTTATCAACTGTTAATATACAAGTTACAGCTAGAGTTTTACTGTTGCCCATACATCTTATAATTTATATATTCCTCTATGTTTCCCTTGATGTCATCTTTCTGAATTAAATATTTTCCAAGTATACCATGTTATCTCCCTTGTTTATTCTTTTGTTGTATTTTTCAAATACTTTTTCTGGGGTTATTTCTGAAGGCTACAGGAGTATATTCTCTATTTATACCAATCTATTTGGGATTAACAATAACATCATTTACACACTACACAAACCCTCTGCTGCTATGAAACTCCTTCCCTCTCCCATATTTGGGGCCATTATTCTCACTTGACATCTTGGTACATGCATGCTCTAGTAGGTTTACACATTGATTCATGCAATTGTTTTTTTTTTTTTTTTCTAATGTGAGAATAACAGTTGCAAAGAATGTGCATTAATACCTTTCCTTTTACTTACACATATTATCATGTTTACAAGTGGTCTTTCTTATTATAATGGATAAGAATCTGTAGCTAAAGCCTGACTACTGCTGTCTGGAGCTCTAGCTCTAGTGTGTCTGGTAAGCAAGATCTGACATCAAACCCTTCAGATAGTTTTTGGAGGAACTTTTACTTTCCATTTTATTCCTGGATAATAAATACTTTTTATTTTAGTTTTTTAATTCATTATTGAATATGCATGAGTGTTTGGGTTTCATGTATGTCTGCACATCACATTCATTCCCTATGCATAGTCTTCAATCTTGTTTTGAGAATCAAAATTTAAATCAGAATTTAAAATAATGTAATGCATCAGAGCTGAAATTTAGATTCTGCTCCCTCTTCATATTACTTCTTGTTAGCGATGCTTGCTGTTGTTACTGTTGGTTGCTAACGGGTTTTCTGAACCAATTCTGGGAAGTTTCTGTTGTTTGCCAAATGTAGCAGTAAAATTTCAGCTTGGGTAAACTGGTAGTCCCTTAATGATTCAGCAGAAGATTTTGTTATTGTCTGAAGGCAGTAAGTTTCCCAACCTCTACTCATGAGTTCTGTGTGTTCAGGTATACCTTAAAGACTCAGGCAGACGTGTGACAATCTGCCTGATCATTAATATTTTGCTTGAGCTGAGCATAGTAGTCATCAGGAAGTCAGGACATATGACCTCCTCATGTCTTTGCTGACCATGTACACACACAGGCACGAGAATGCATGTGACTTTCCACATTCCTATTTGTCCTCAACAAATATTCTGCATTTATTTTCCTGAGAAAACTGTGAGCTAGGTCAAAAAAAAGACAAATGTGCATATAAATTTTTCTTGGAAATACCAGACAACTAAAAAATTACAGATCTGCAAGAATGAGCTGTGAGGCATTTCCCCAACCAGCACCTGCCATGGGGCTAAGTTTTCTCATGCTGGGGAGCTCTAATCCCAAGGCAACACGAGCTGGGGAAGGAGGAAGAAGGGAAGGAAGCATGTAAAAAAAAAACCCACAGAACATTTTTAGCATTATTAAGATGTTTTAACTAAGCACTCGAGCTGTTACTAGACAGGCTAGTTTCCTAACTTCTGGGAGGTTGCTTCTACTGACTTTGCTTTTTGTTTTGTTCTTTTTTTCTGGGGGAAGGGGTGCATATTCTCACTGCTTTTACTGAACAGAGAATTCTTAGAGATCCCATTATGTCTTTTCCTTTGATATCCCATGGCTGTATCTTTTCCAACAGATAAATAATTTCCTTATTTTATACTAATTGGAAGCAAAGACAACAATCAGTATTAAAATGTCCCATTCTTAATTTGGCTAAGTAACAAACAGCGCATCACTCTGGGATAATGTGAAAAATCCAAGCTCCTTTCTTGCACTGGCAAAGCTGCATTTTGGGCTGTCATCAGTGTGATTCCATTGATGGCAGTCAGAAATCCCTGCCCTTGCTATCACGGTGAAAGTGTAATTTATCCCCCTGGAATACCAAGCAAAGAAGAGTAGTTTGTTCTCTTCTCTTCCAGAAATCACTTCAACCAAAATAACACTGGTAGTTCTTTTTCACGATAAATTTTTCTTTGTATCTTTGAATTCTCTGTGCATACATTTCAGTATATTTCAAATTCACATTTTTGAGCCTTTTATTAGGATGAGACAGAATATAATATATTATTCATATAATATTGTACTTGAGATTTGTTTGTAGTGGGTCAAATATATTATGGAATCTATGGTTTGCATTGGAAAATAGAATGTAATTATTATTATCAGGGTATATTGTATGATTTTTTTCAATAAAAGAGTTTACAATGTATGCTATATATAGGGAAAATATAAAATAGTATGAAATAAAAGCTTTTTTAGTATCTATTGTCACAATCCAAATATGATATCTAGTATTTTCATTCATGTCACTTGTTATTAACAATACCTTCTTAAAATTAACAGATTTCATATTTTATTATTTAGTAAATGGAAATATTAAGCAGTATAACTAAGCTATATAAGCAGCAATGAGATTTCAAAAGGCAATTTGTTCATTTCCTTTCTTATTAACAAGGCTTTCACTTGGAAAATAAACTAAATGTATCTTCCAATTTTCTGAATTTCTATGAAGATTAAAATAGTTTAAACTATTCTCCAATTATAAATATCTAGAGAGTATGTTATAGTTGCCTTTTCTGATAATAGCTGGAGGCAAAAACCTTTGTTCATGATGCTATGGACTATAATTCAACAAAACCCCACCAATTATTAAGAAAACAGGATCACAAGTAACAACTAGAAATCACTAACACTCAAAAGATAATAATAAATTGCTTGGTATTTCTGTCAAAATAAGGTTGGAACCTATCAGATGTCTAAACTACTTTTTATTGTATCATATTTTTTAGCTCTTTTAACTGCCCTGTGGAGTTCCAAAGCTGCCAGTACCCACTAGTAAAATGATGTTCAAAGTCAAAGATATTGTTGTTGAAGTAACCACATGTTGAAGCATGCAGCATCTAACACTGGCAAGAGAATAATTATTTCCTTATATCACACTGTTTTTCATCAGGATTTTGATTTTGCAAATAGATAACATATAAATTTGTATTTCCAGATACCATTTTTATTGTTATATAAAAATTGCATCTCAGATTGTAACACTGAAAATATGCAGCAAGGACAGGTCCTGGCCCCACTGCCTGGGGGCCTCCCAAACAGTTCAAGCTAATCAACTGTCCCACTTATCCAGAGGGCCGGGTCCAGTTTCATGGGGTCTCCTCAGCCTTTGGTTCACAGTTCATGCGTTTCCAATAGTTTGGCTATTTGTCCCTGTGCTTTTTCCAATCATGGTCTCAATATCTCTCGCTCATACAATCCCTCCTCTCTCTCGCTGATTGGGCTCCCAGAGCTCCACCTGGGGCTCAGCTGTGGATCTCTGCATCTGCTTCCATCAGACATTGGATGAGAGTTCTATCATAACAGCCAGGATATTCGGCCATCCAGTCACTCTCTCGACCATTGACAGTAGTCTACAGTGAGGGTATCTTTGTGGATTTCTGGGAACCTCTCTAGCACTCTGCTTCTTTCTATTCCCCTGGGGTCTTCATTCATCATGGTATCTCTCTCCCCTTTCTCCCACTCTGGTGCATGGGCTGGCTTTTTGGAGCCTGGGGCCTATGCTGGGACACTTTGCTCAGCTTGGGTGAAGGGAGGAGGGGACTGAAACTGCCTTGGCTGAGTCTACCAGGCTGGGCTGACCCCCCAGGGGAGACCTTGCCTTGGAGGAGGTGGGAATGAGGGGTGGATTGGGGGGAGGGCTGGAGGGTGGGAGGAGAGAGGATGGGGGAATCAGTGGCTGATATGTGAAATTAAGTAAATTATAAAATAAAAATATATATTTAAAATATGCAGCAAATAATACTATTGCTTTCTATCAATATTCATTTAGTGGTCACTCTGGCTGACTTTGACTTCAGAGTGAATTATGGATTGGGTAGTGATTTTACCATTACACATCTCCCCACCTATTTTTAACAGGATCCATAGACACTGTATTCCTGATCAATCTATCAGACTCTGAAATTCTTACTCTTGTCCATTCAAAACACAAAGTCATTTTGTGACTTTCTAAGTGCCTTCATGGAGCAGAACATATCACTCTTGTTTTAAAACTTGTATCTTCATCCAGAAGTCTCTTGTGGCAGGTAGTGTGGTTTACTATTTAAATAATGCAACTATTTATTTCTTTTTTGTTTCTTAAAGATTCTGAGTTATATCCTCACTGCAAAATGAAGAAGCTTCCCTTATGATTGTTAGATTTTATAAAGATTTATTAATGTATGTAGATGAATGTTTTATCTACATGAATGAATGTACATTATTTGTGAACCTGGTGGGCATGGAAGAAGAGAGGGTGAGATGTCCTGGAACTGAAGTTATGGATGGCTGTGAACTGTGACATGATGTGGCTATAAGGAACCAAATCTGAGTCCTTTGATAGAGCAATAAGCCCTCTTTACCCCTGAGGCAACTCTCCAGCCCCATGGTTACTATTAAAATACACATAAGAGGAGATAAAATAAGGATCTAGCTGATATTTTCAAAATGCATTTAAACGTCAAACATATACTTTCAAAACTTGGGGAAGATTGCAGACTTCTATTAATAATAAGAAAGCCATAAAACATTTTTAATTAGAGTCAAAGGGTCTCTGTTTGCATAGGAAAAAATGTTCCTTATTATAGATAGAATATTTTCACTTTTCCAGGTATGCAATGCAAATTGATATTATCAAAGGGATTGTGGAGAACCTAGAATAATGTATTAACATAAAATAATAGTAAAGAAGATAAAGCATTAGTGCCTATAATCATGACATTGCAACATCATTTATGTGTCTTCCTTTTTTGATATGGTCAAATACACCTGCCAGACCAATTTTCCTACAAAACAACTATAAAATTGGGTAAGCTCTTAAAGTTTCCGTGTGCTGGTAATACAGAATAAACAAGAACAAGAAGAATATAGAAAAGATTCATTCTGTAAAACTGTGCATGAGGTGATATTCCTGTTTATAATGGCTTCAGACCGAGAGCAGGCTACAGTCAACACAGATGATGTCAAACGTTAACAGAAAACCTATGCTTTTCCTGCCTTAAAAACAGAGAAAGATAAAAGAAAGACAGCAAGGACAGACCATACATAGTGGCACAACCTATAATTTCAGCACTCAGGAGGCTGAGGCAGGAGAATCACAGGATTAAATTCAGACTACATGAATAATGAGACAAACGCTAGTCTAGGTTACTTAGCAAGATGTTGTCTCAACAAAAAACGACAGCCTCCACAGTAAAAAGTTCAGAATAATCATTGCTTCTTCAAGACACTAAGACAAATACTCCAAAAAAGAAAGGGGAGCCCAGATCCTATACAAATATCGTGACCAATTAACTAGCTGTTCCTAAACCATGTGTGCCCAAGGGGACTTGAAGCACTTTGAAATGAGTTCTGAGATGCACACAAAGGACAATGTTTATGTTCAAAGAGAGTTACTCACTAACATTTAGAAAATCTGGAGTCTGTTTATGACCATAAAGAATGCAGAGTTAGTTGCCTCGAGAACACCCAGGAAACAACAGAAACTCCACCAATAAGTGAGGGAAAGTGAGGCTACAGACATGCTGCAAGGAAAATGAATGAAAACATTAGGGAAATTAGCAGACAATAAAATAACCAGAAAGATCTTATTTTAACTATGTATGGGGGGCAAACTGAAAAAAAAAACACATTCTCAATACCCAAGTAAACAAAAATATCATGAGAAAACCAAAATCTAGGAAAATCTCCCAATGAAAATTATAATGTAAAGGAAATTTAAATGAACATGAATTGATAGGATTTAACAGCAGAAGGCAGATAACAGGGTATAGACTGATAGTACATTTTAAATAAACTAAACAAAGATGCTCAGACTTGTGAAATGATGATTCAGTATCAACCATCCATGTAGCTAACATCCCACAGAAAGTCAGACAGAAAATGAGACATACAAACTATAAGGGTTTACTATATACAAAGAAATAATTCAATTATTTTTAATTTATCAGAAGTTTTGGAGATAATGGAAAATATTGTAAAGCGCTGAAAGAAAAATATAACTTGTTAGCAATATACAGTCTATTTCTGGTAAATATATTCTTAAGAAATAAAAAGGAAAATATTGACATTTCATGTGTACAATATAGTATTCTAGAAACAAATAATGTGCTTTTTAGTTTCACAATTCCATAGATGGAAATAGTTTTCCCATTATAGATTTTACCATGTGCTTTCTCATTATTTAATTTTTATTTATTTAACATTTTGTTTTTGTAATTTATTCTTAGAATATAGTTATATCACTTCTCCTTCCTTGACTTCTTTCTAACCTCTCCCATATCTCTCCCCTTCACTCTTCACATTGATTACCTATTTTAATTATTATTGTTACTATTATCATTATTATTATTACACTATAAAACTTATACTGACAGATAATTGTAGTTTTTACCCCTTCACCAAAGAAAAGAGAGCTTCTTCACTGAAACCACTGGAGCAGGGAGGCCCAGAAGATATCCATCCAAATAACTGCTTTTCTGAATGAGGACAGAATAGAAAATAAACTTCTGTTGTTTATGAATAGCCTACCTCTCACAGTTAGGACAGTCTACATCAGTAACAAAACCATTGCTGCTGACTGGTGAACATCTTTGAAAGCTGAAAAGAACAGAGAAGAAAAGCATTTAGAAAGAGAAATCCAGGAAGTCTGATGCTTCGATTCAATGTGAAAATACAAATTATCATGATCCAGTTGCATGAAATAATAATAATAACAATTAATAAATAATATAAGCAAACCATCTGTCAAAACTACACTCTGAAGTTCATAGACAAGTTTTCAAAATTTAAACAGAATTTTTTTGAGAAGAGTTAAATTTTTCAACAAATTAGGAATAGAACAATAGAATGAATGATAGCTTATTCAGCAAGTTCTGATCAAAATTCAGAAAGACTTTGATTACATTTGACTAGGCTATCTCAACATTTTCAAAAGAATAAGAAGAACCTGGCATTATCTAAGGGAGAGGGTAGATACATAAGCAGATAGACAGGTAAATCACATCTATTTCCACATATCCATAAGTCACTTTAAATCTCACTATCATGGATATCATCATTCTTTTTTTAAATTTATTTATTTTATTTTACAATATAATTCAACTTTACATATCCGCCATAGATTCCCCCGTTCTCCCTCCTCCTGCCCCGCCCCCCGCCCCCCGGCCCACCCCCCATTTCCATCTCCTCCAGGGCAAAGACTCCCCCGAGGATTGAGATCAACCTGGTGGACTCAGCCCAGGCAGGTCTAGTCCCCTCCTCCCAGGCTGAGCCAAGGGTCTCTACTAAGCCCCAGGTTTCAAACAGCCAATTCATGTACTGAGTACAGGACCCGGTCCAACTGCCTGTATGCCTCCTAAACAGATCAGGCCAATCAACTGTCTCACCCATTCAGAGGGCCTGATCCAGTTGGGGGCCCCTCAGAATCAATCTCCCCCAAGATCCAGCTATACCACTCTTGGGCATATACCCAAGGAATGCTCAATCATACCACAAGGGCACTTGCTCAGCTATGTTCATATCAGCATTATTTGTAATAGCCAGAACCTGGAAACAACCTAGATGCCCTTCAACCGAAGAATGGATAAATAAACTGTGGTACATATATACAATGGAATACTACTCAGCAGAGAAAAACAATGACATCATGAGGTTTGCAGGCAAATGGAGGGATCTAGAAAAAATCCTCCTGAGTGAGGTAACCCAGACTTAGAAAGACAAACATGGTATGTACCCACTCATAGGAGAATACTAGTTGTGGAACAAGGATGACTGGACAGCTACTCACAACACCAGGGAGGCTACCTGGATAACAGGACCCCAAGAAAGACATGGGGATCGCCCAATGATGGAGAAATGGATGAGATCTACATGAACAGTCTGGACGTGAGTGGGGATAATGAGGGGCGAGGGGCGAGGGAAAGAGAACTTGGGGGAGCGGGAGATCCCAACTGGATCAAGAACAGAGAGGGAACACAAGGAATGTTCATGATAATTGAAGACCACATGAGAATAGGAAGAAGCAAAGTGCTGGAGAGGCCCACAGAAATCCACAAGGATATCATCATTCTATAAAATATCACAGTAGTGGAACAATAAAGACATGAATATGTCATGAGCAAACATTTACAGCTTCATCAGACAATAGGCTTCATCAAATATTTACATGAAAAGAATGTAACCTAATTTTGAACCCTCCTTTAAATCCAATTTGAAGGGATAACTTCACCTATGAAGCTCTACGATAACACTCTTGTGTTAAGTGATGAGGAAAGCATCGAGCTGGTAAGTCGCTAATGATAGATCTACAGACAAATGAGGTGACACATCAGAGACAAGTCCAGTCTGTAAAAAGGTTTCAACATTTCTAGGCACCTAAGACGAAGGAACTCTTTCAAAAGAGCCCTGCACTTTCTAAAGCACCTGGTTCGACTCAGAAAGACAAACATGGTATGTACCCACTCATAGGAGAATACTAGTTGTGGAACAAGGATGACTGGACAGCTACTCACAACACCAGGGAGGCTACCTGGATAATAGGACCCCAAGAAAGACACAGGGATCGTCCAATGACAGAGAAATGGATGAGATCTACATGAACAATCTGGACGTGAGTGGGAGTAATGAGGGGCGAGGGGCGAGAGAAAGAGAACTTGGGGAAGCAGGAGATCCCAACTGGATCAAGAACAGAGAGGGAACATAAGGAATGTTCATGATAAATGAAGACCACATGAGAATAGGAAGAAGCAAAGTGCTGAAGAGGCCCACAGAAATCCACAAAGATGCCCCCACAATAAACTGCTGGCAATAGTAGAGAAATAGCCCGAGTTGACCTACCCTGGTGATAAGATGGCCAAACACCCTAATTGTCGTGCTAGAAACCCCATCCAGTGACAGAGGGAACTAGATGCAGATATCCACGGTCAGGCCCTGGGTGGAGCTCCGGGAGTCCAATTGGCAAGAAGGAGGAGGGTTTATGTGACCAAGAGTTGTTGGGACCAGGGATGGATGGAATACAGGGACAAATGGCCAAACGAATAGAAACACATGAACTGTGAACCAATGGCTGAGGGGCCCCCAACTGGATCAGGCCTTTTGAATGGGTGAGACAGTTGATTGGCTTGATCTGTTTAAGAGGCATACAGGCATTTGGACCGGGCCCTGTGCTCAGTACATGAATTGGCTGTTTGAAACCTGGGGCTTAGTAGAGACCCTAGGCTCAGCCTGGGAGGAGGGGACTAGACCTGCCTGGGCTGAGTCCACCAGGTTGATCTCAATCCTCGGGGGAGTCTTTGCCCTTGAGGAGATGGAAATGGGGGGCGGGCCGGGGGGAGGGGGGCGGGATGGCAGGAGGGAGAAAGGGGGAATCTATGGCTGATATGTAAAGTTGAATTATATTGTAAAATAAAATAAAATAAATTCAAAAAATAAATAAATAAATAAAGGGGGGTGGATTTTTGTAAGTGTCCAGGGAGTAGAACGCGAGTAAGTAATCAATCCATACTGTCCTTAGTCACACACAGTAATTCCCCTTCTCAGTAGCTAAGCAAACACATTTCATATTCTCCAATTATCTCAGTGTCCTTTTTAAGCTTAACTGTTTATGCATAATAGCAAGCATCCTCCAACATAATTGACACCATTGAGCAACACTCTTTTGGAAAGACACAGGGGAGATATGATGCTTGGTGTTTATAGGGGAGGAAGTCAGATCTACCAAAAGAAACTTACTCAAGGCTAAGTCTATTGACTTAGCACTGAAATGCTCAATGGAAAATTCCTGATACGGGGCCTTTGTTCCAACAATGACACCAATGAATCCTCATCTTCATTTGGAAAATGGTCATGCCAGGCTGAAGATGATATCTGCATCTTTGTATTAGAGATTTAATTTTTGCCGATATTTGAAAGCCATGAGTCTGTTAATTTTCTAATTTCTTATACTCTGTTCATTGTACTTTCCTTCTACCAGTAACTAAAGGAGGAGAAGTTAACTGAAGTCTTGATCATCCTTAAAATATTTATTTTCCCAAAGTAATATATGGTTCTTAGTTATGGTTAGGTTAATTTATTTTTTATCAAGAGATTTGTATAGTTAAGAGGGAAGTTACACTAGTAACTATGAAATTTCAGTTCTATGTTTTTTAATTCACTTTCCCAGTTAAAATCCATTCACAGTTGTAAACACACTAAATTTGATTAACTATGAAATACCTAAATAGCTGTTTCGTTTTCATTATTATTTCTTTTATTTTTGAGATCATAATATAATCACATCCCTTCCCTTTTCTCCTTCCAAACCCTCTCATATATCCTTTCTTGCTCTTTTTCAAATGCATGACCTTAATTGTTCTTATATGCATATGTTGCTATATACATACAAATTCCTAAATATAATCTGCTCAGTCTATATAATGTTACTTGTATATATGTGTTCATGGCTGATCATAAATGCCTTATTACACACAGAAATAAAAGATTTTGTCTACAGATAAATTTAGTAAAAGTAAAAATCTAAATATATTAGAGTCAGGAAATATAGTAGTATATTACCAAATTGTAGCAAATGTATTATTTTATTTATCATTAGAAAATATATATAGAAATCTTTTAATAAAAAATAGTAATCATCATCAAATATTAAAGATCTTACACATGGGGACATATACAAGGTGCTTGTCAAGATGTAAAAATAATAACTAAGCCAAACTTGTTTATTTTTGCTTAACTTTTGTGTATTTTCTTTAGTATTCTCTTGTTTTCTCCTATAAGTAGATAAAACAAGGAGTTGATTCTGGAATGTTCCTTTGAGCAGGTTATCACACTCAAAACTTTATGTGTAATCCTTATATGATAATTTCACTGAAATAAAATTTGTCTCATAGAGAACAGCATTATTGAGAAGTATTTACAGAGTGGAAATTAAATTAATGTATGATTTTCAATATAAAAGGTACCTGGGAAAATGAAAAAGGTTCGAAACAGCAAAGGATATTTGAATATTATGGTTTAAGTGTTGAGATCTAGAGACATGGGAAATGAAATATGCATAACATGACCTGAGATAACTCAGCTAACCTCTCCAAGATTAGTATTATTTTACTGCATTACAGGGGTGTGTGTGTGTGTGTGTGTGTGTGTGTGTGTGTGTGTGTGTGTGTCAGGACTGATGGCTTAAAAGAATAAATCTAAACATAAACTGTATAAAGTACATGTTCTGGATGGAATATTTCCAATGAAGAAAATGTGAGTGAGGTCAGTTGTGATTGGAAGAGGGAATTAAGGGCAATTTTTTTTTTGGTTTTAGGGTTGTATTTTGTTTGTTTTGTGGAGTAGACAATACAAATCTTCATACCTGAGATGCATCAGTTCATTATCTGCTCCTACAACAAAGTCCATTGCTACTTGTATGCAGAACTGTATTTGGTTTATTATTTTGGAGGCTGAAATACAGCCTTTGAAATTGAGCAGTGAATGGTCTGTCCTCTTGTGAGAGTCTCCTTGGCTGTACCAGAGCATGGTGGTTGATACAACTCTAATAGCAACTATAAAGAGGAGATACCTCATTGTGAGACAGGAAGCCATAGAGTTGGAAAGTGCAAGAATTACTCTAGCAACTTACACTTGCTGGTAATAAATCCACTCAAGCAGCCTTAGTCTCTTTTAATGGCAGAGCCTCAATTGATCTAATTATGTCTTATTAAGCCTTCCTTGACTAGTTCTTAGGTTTGTGAAACTCTGTGTCTCATGCTATAGGCCAGGCTGTTCTTACATTTGTCATTATCTCTTCCTCTCCAAAATGTCCATTCCTTCAGTATCATCCCCAGCTCTGTAGCAAACCTCCTGTTGAACCCTCCCCTTCCTCTCTGCTCCCAACTCCAGTAGATCACACAGATCTTATCCTCCAAATTTCCTTCCCCCTACTCATCCCATTATTCAGACCCCAACTCCATCAGGCATTCCCTGGAAACCCACCCGTCAAGCCTATCAGAAAAATGAATAGGCTACCAAAGCAGGTAGGCAAGCTTCACATCTTGAGTCTCCCCCGTTCCTCCACATAAAATATCCAGTTTCTTCCCTAACATTAGAGAAGACTGCTGTCCTGGCCACTTCTCAATCTCTGACCTCTGGGGACCACACTGACCAGGATCCCAGAAGAATTCCCTCCAAGCAGCAGCCACCGTACTCTCCTAAGAACCAGAAGAGCACATGCAGATGTCCTTGGTCCTTGCTGCCGCCTGAAGCCATGTGGAAGTCCATGATCTGTGCTGCTGCTGGCTGCTATGGGCAAGGAAGCTTCTTTTGCAGTGAAATCGATGACTGTAGACTCATAACTGAGAATGAAAGACATTGGAGGCTTCTATGACAACCTCTTCCTTGCCCCAAAGGGGAAAAAAATCCAGTAAAGAAGTTATTGAAGAGAATTCTTAATGGAAACTCCTTGGAATTTACAACAGTGACTCCAGCCAAGACTCCAAGCAATAGGGGAAATGTAGCATAAACTGGCCATCTCCTATAACCAGGCAAGACTACCGGTGGAGGGATTGGGACACTAACCCAGTCACATAACCTTTGACCTACAATGTGTCCTGCCTACAAGATGTTCTGGGGTAAAGCTGGAACAGAAATTTTGGGAGTGGCAAACCAACAACTGGTCCAGCCTGAGACCCATACATACCATGAGAGGGAGCTCACCCCTGACACTGTCTGGAGGGCCAGGACCCAGAGCCTGGATAGCACAGAGACGTAGGATAGAATCAAACATGACTGACAATAGATAGATAGATAGATAGATAGATAGATAGATAGATAGATAGATA
>CABHPP010121186.1:0-22611 GCA_902168425.1 Peromyscus attwateri | reverse complement strand
ATAGATAGATAGATAGATAGATAGATAGATAGATAGATAGATAGATAGATGATAGATAGATATAGATATAGATATATAGATATATAGATATATAGATATATATCTGTGTAATGATGCCTAATGATATCTGGCTATATTCATAGATTGGTGCATATTGTCATCAGAGAAGCTTCATCCAGCAACTGATGGAAGCAGATGCAGAGACCCCACAGTCAAACATTAGGTGGAGCTCAGATAATCCTGTGAAAGAGGGGAAGAAAGGATTGTAGGAGCCAAAGGGGTTAAGGACATTATAAGAAAACCAACAGAATCAACAACCTGGACTCATAGGGACTCACAGATACTTAACAGACAATCATGAGCCTGCATGGAACTGACCTAGGCTCTCTGCCCATGTGTTACAGTTGTGCACCTTGGCTATCTGGTGGGACTCCTAACAGTGGGAGCAGGGGCTGCTTCTGACTCTTTTGCTAGCTTTTGGGACCCTATTCCTCATACTGGGTTGCCTTGTCCAGCCTTAATAAAAGAGAAGGTGCCCAGTCTTACTGTAACTTGATATTTGGCTGATATCCATGGGAGGCCTGCCCTTTTCTGAATGAAATGGAGGAGGTTTGGATGGGGCAGCAGTAAGGAGGTGATTGGGGGGAGGGACTATGAAGGGAGGAGAGAAGAGAAACTGTGGTTGGGATGTAAAATAAATAAATAAATAAATTTTAAATTGTGATAAAGATGCTGAAGTGTAGCTCTTCACAGTACATGGCTTCTGGAGGGGGAGGGAGGACTCAGTTATCTTTAAGGTGCTGGTTGGTCACTGGGCATTTGACTATGCTCCAGTATGGGCAACACAATTGGGCTTGGTGTATTTGGGGAAGGGGCTCAAGGGTGGACATGGGAGGAATGGGAAGCAAGTGTGATTGGGGTGCATTGCATAAAATTCACAAATGATTAATAAAAATGCTGTTAGGGGAAAAATAAACAGAGAGGACAACAGAAAGCAAGGAACAAAGCATTCACCCAAAGAAGACAAGAATAGACCAGATATCAGCACCTAGAATTACAATCTTCCCTATACCAGATGCCTAGACACCAGCATAAAAACACAAGCAATCACACCAGGACAGTATGTCTCAACTAAAGCTCAGCAAGTCCCTGAATATTCCAGCACAGCTGAAGCACAAGAAAAAATAGCCTTTATGGATATGATAAAAGTTCTTAAAAAGAGAAATGAATAAATCCTGTAAAGAAATCTATGAAAACACAAACAGTGGAAAAAAATGAATAAAACATTTTAAGACCCAAGAGTGGAAATAGAATCAACAAAGAAAACCCAAACTGAGGGAAATTAGGAAATGAAAAAATTTAGGAGCTCCAACTGGAAACTCAGAGCCAAGCCTCACCAACAGAATACAAGAAACAGAAGAGGGGAACTCCAGCATTGAAGACACAACAGAAGAAATGGATATATCAGTCAAAGAAAATGTTAAATCTAAAAAACTCCTGTCACAAAATATCCAGGAAATCTGAAAAGAACAAATCTAAGAATAATAAGAATAGAGGAAAGAGAAAAAAAAAACAGGTCGAAGGCCCCAAAATATTTTCAATAAAACCATAGAGGAAAATTTCCCTTACCTAAAGAAGGAGGTGCCTATCAATGTAAAGGAAACATACAGAACACCAAATAGACTGGAGCAGAAAATAAATTCTCCTCAGTACATAATAATGAAAATATTAAACATACAGAACAAAGAAAAATATTAAAAGCTGCAAGGGAAAAAGTCCAAGAAACATTTAAAAGCAGATCTATTGGAATAACAACTAGCATCTTAATGGAGACTGTAAAACCTGAACAGATATTCTACAAACGCTAAGAGATCACAGACCCCATAGAACTATACCAAGCAAAACTTTAAATCACGATAGAAAAAATAAGACATCTCATGGTAAAACAAAATTTAAGCAATATCTATCTACAAATCCAGGTCTACAGAAGGCACTAGAAGGGAAACTTCAACCTAAAGGGTTTTACATTCAAGAAAACAAATTGAATTAAATAATCTCAGACAAGCGAAGTCAAAAGAATGGAAGCACATACAAACACCACCACAACAACAAAATAATAGAAATCAACAAACGGCACGCATTGATATCTCTCAACACCAATGGTCTCTATGCCTCAATAAAATGACAGACTATCAGAACGATGCAAAAGCAGGATTCATTCTTCTCCTGCATTTGAGAAACATACCCTTTCATCAAAGATAAACATCACCTCAGGGTAAAAGGATGGAAAAAGATATTCCAAGAAGATGACCATAAAAAATAAGCTGGTGTAGTCATTTTAATATCTGACAAAATATACTTTAAAACAAAACTTATCAGAAGAGATAGGGAAGGACACTACATATTCATCAAAGGAAAAATTCACCAAGAGGACATTGCAATTCTTAATATCTGTGCAAAAACATAAAGTGTTTCAAGTACATAAAAGAAACACTACTACACTAGAGTTTAAGTCACACATTGGCTCTCACACACTGATAGTAGGATACTTCAGTACACTATCTTACGAATAGACAGGTCACCCAGACAAAATATAAAGAGAGAAATGTTGGAGCTAACTGATATTACAAACGAAATAGTTATTGTTTTGTCTCATTTTATTTTCTTATTATCCCTTATAAGCCTGTTCATTTTCTAATGAGGAACAGAAAGGGGGTGGATCTGGATGGGAAAGGAGGTGGGGAGAAACTGGGGGGAGTAGAGGAAGGGGAAACCACAATTGGGACATAGTATGTGAGAGGGAAACACTATCTTCAACATAAGGGAAAAACAAAGGCTTGCACTAACTAGATTGATACCAGCATGCCAGGCTAAATCTTGTAGAGATTTACCTATAGAAGATCAACCACATTAAAACCATAGAGGAAGGAGACATGTTAGCCTAACTGAAGGGAATGAGAAAATAAGAATCCAGGTTATCGTGCCAACAAAAGGATTGTAGATAGTGAGAATTGTAAGCACAAAGTCCCTGAGTCCAGAGTGTTGGCAGGCAGTGAAGAATTAAGGTGAAATAGAGAACAGAATGGGTACTGGGAATGCTAAAAATAGATCTAAAAGGTTCAGAGACCTTGGACAGTTGTAACCACAAGCACATTGCTACATAAAACCTTACAATATTGCCTCTGAGGAAGTTTGGCAGAGTTTAATGGACAGACACCTATTTGCTAAACATTAAAATGTTCTTTCCTATCCTTACAAAGCATCATGGACCAGGATCTTGCAGCCATCTGTCTTTGTTCTGATTCCTTCCATGTAAGTAAGTAATCACATTATATAGGACCAGGCAGAAAGGATCAAAGGTTATCATATCCAAACTGATCTGATGCATGAAATTAAAACCAATTATTATGTCAACTCATGTTCCTGAAATAAAACTTGGTAGACTAGTACCCTAAAGAAATTTCTAAAATGTAACTCCATATGGGCAATAATATTGCTAGAGTGAGCAGGATGACATTAGAGGACACTTGAGGGACAGTTACCTTTAAATCAGACACATCCATCTGGCCAAGTTCCACTGAGCTGATGTATAACTTCCTACATGAATCAACTGAATGTCATAACTCAGATAACACAATACAAACTGCCTATGGAGTTGTTCAGGATTTACAAATTCCATGCAGCTTTACACTACCTTGCTATATGATAAATATGCCATCTGTCCAGGCTGTATGACTACTTATAACAGAACTCATAAACCTTGACACAAGAGGACTTTTAGTTGTATTTTCATGTCTAGTTCATTCATTCAATGAAAATAATGGCTCTTCTATACATTTCTTTTTATCTCCTACATGGACAGGCATGAGGCTGTTGACAGAGTAGATATAAAATGGTTCTTGGTTGATTGATAGACAGAGGTAGAAAATATATAAACATGTATTGGTGAACTGATGTAGCTAGCTGCTTTTCTTTGCTGATAACTTATAAGGATATGTGGACTCTGGTTTCTAATATAGTGTCTGGTTACAAACACCATGAGGTTTCTCCTTAGGAGTAGATTCTATTAATGGTGCTCAGATGATCATGGCAAGTGGACACAAAGACCTGAGGAGTAGTTCTTTTTTACCCCTATGCCTTGAGCTACCTGTCTCAACAATGACATTGCACCCTCAGTCTGGTGAATCTTGTATTTGATATTAAAATTCAGAAAATAACAAATTGTATAAAGTTTTCTTTAATTGCATTCACTTGTGAATGAGTACTGATCCTTCTGCACAGAAAAACTGTTTATTTTCTCATTTATCTGCATCCTGAAAATATTGAATGAATCATGGACTGGCCAGGGAGGAAATGCAGGTATTTGAAATAATTCTGTTTTATTTCTGCAGTCTCTTTGGTATAATGGTATAATGAGTTGATTCTACAACCACACCACCCAGAACAAACTCAGTCATATCTGCACTAGAAAGCTAAGCAGGGCCATGCCTTATCAGCACTTGAATGAGAGGAGAGTGACCTTGCCTTTCCTGCCTACTCCATGAGTTCAGAGGCACTAGAGTTAAGGCCGACTTCAAAGCCAACTGTATGCTCTATGACAATACTTTGCTAATCCATAGGGCCAATGATGCATCAGAGCTAGAAAACGTAGGACACATGGAAGAATAAATGTCTACTCTGGTTTCATAAATGAGTCTATAGTACATTAAATGAACCACAGAGACGATGTAAATTCTGTCTTAGCACCAACAGCATGACCAGGAAGAGGTTAGAGTTGATGACAGGGAGTAGCTGAACTCATTCCTCCCTTATGACACATGCCTAACTGCATATACAATTAGGAAGTGATTCGCAGATGGGGCTGATCTACTTTTTAGCAGAAGAAATGAATTTTAAGTTCTGCTACTTTATCTGTGGTGCATTAAAGAAACAAGTCAGCACATGGACTGATCTTTATGAATTCATATACTTTAAAAAGTTCTCTGGATAGCTGAAAATCAATCCACTTCTCTCCCTTTTCTCACCTACAGTCCTCACTTGTAGAGCAAGCTTGGAATATAACACCAAGATGTAATAAGGGACTAGCTAGAACAGTCCTGCTTCAGACACTATTCCTCTGGAACCAGGATTTACTCAACACTTTAGCCTCATTCATGTTATCTTGGAATACAGTACCCAGGGTGGGTTGCCTTTTGAGCTATGCAAACGTAGTATCAGTAAATGAAACTCCCTTATCCAGGGAGCTGAAACACAGGGGACTAGCTCATAATTCTCAGACTCTATTTTCCCTGTTGACAGCAATAAAACATGTAATTTGTTGGCAGCATAGACTTTCTGTCTCAGATGACTCAGGTAAGGGGCCAGTTGGTGTACACAAAACCTACTGCACTACTTCATGATTTCTATAGCATAAATACAGTAATATGCACGTTGTTATATGGACTAGCTCATATAAACTTAGGCTAAGGCCATAGACGAGTCAGCCATGGAAAAATTTAACTCTAAGACAAATGCATGATTAGTACAAATAAATCTATTACTTTTTCTAAAATGTCTCATATTTTGTAAAGTTTTCTTTCTTCGTTGGGGTCACTTTCATAATTTGACTATTGGAAGCTAAATAACTTTCTAGGCATCTGTTTACCCATCTGCAAATGATGAAGTTTGATGACAATGTTAAGATAGAATGGTCTCAGAGTAATTTTCCCTCTAAAATTTCCAGTTCTATTTTATTTTGCACAGCCTCCTGTTTATTTTATACTTGATGGAAGATTAGCACACCCTAAATTCCTTTTGAGAAACCCCTTTTCCTGTTCCTGGTGCACCCCAGTGTTCCTCAATATGAGTGACAATGATGCACACAAGTGATAAGCCTTAACTTCCCTGGTACAGAAGTGAGAGTGTAGTTTTACAGAACTGGTATACTGGAGACTTAATGTGGGCACTATGAAGAAGAGAATGGGTCTCCCAGAGGGCGAGTGTCGAGGCTTCAGTGGCATATCACTGTTGGAGGACATCTGCTATGCGGTAAAGAATAGCCTGTGGTAAAACGGATGGGAGGATATCTGTGAGTTCCAGACCAGACAGGGATACAGAGTGAGACCCAATCACCAAAACCCAAAACAACAACAGAATGTATGGGAGATAAAGCCAGTCAATGTGCTGAGCAAGATCTTCTTGTAGGTCTTAAGCCCCAGCAAGCATGGGAACACTCTAACACCCTTAGTAATTTGACCCAATCCCCCCCCCTCTCTCTCTCTCTGTCTGTCTGTCTATCTGTCTGTATGTATGTATGTATGTCTCTCATTCTCTGTATGTGTGTCTCTCTCTCTTTGTCTCTCTGTATCTCTGTCTATCTGCCCCCTAACATGTGTGTGTGTGTGTGTGTGTGTGTGTGTGTGTGTGTGTGTATTCCAGCTTGACCTTGTTTAGTTAATATTGTAACTGATTTGAAAAAAAGAGATGGTGGTCCTTGATACATTCTCTATTCCCATTATTACAAAAGGAAAAAGGACCTTTCCAGCACTTTGCTTCTTCCTATTCTCATGTGGTCTTCAATTATCATGAACATTCCTTGTGTTCCCTCTCTGTTCTTGATCCAGTTGGGATCTCCCGCTCCCCCAAGTTCTCTTTCCCTCGCCCCTCGCCCCTCATTATCCCCACTCACGTCCAGACTGTTCATGTAGATCTCATCCATTTCTCCATCATTGGGCGATCCCCATGTCTTTCTTGGGGTCCTGTTATCCAGGTAGCCTCCCTGGTGTTGTGAGTAGCTGTCCAGTCATCCTTGTTCCACAACTAGTATTCTCCTATGAGTGGGTACATACCATGTTTGTCTTTCTGAGTCTGGGTTACCTCACTCAGGAGGATTTTTTCTAGATCCCTCCATTTGCCTGCAAACCTCATGATGTCATTGTTTTTCTCTGCTGAGTAGTATTCCATTGTATATATGTACCACAGTTTATTTATCCATTCTTCGGTTGAAGGGCATCTAGGTTGTTTCCAGGTTCTGGCTATTACAAATAATGCTGATATGAACATAGCTGAGCAAGTGCCCTTGTGGTATGATTGAGCATTGCTGGAGAGGCCCACAGAAATCCACAAAGATGCCCCCACAATAGACTGCTGGCGATAGTCGAGAAATAGCCCAATCTGACCTACCCTGGTGATAGGATGGCCAAACACCCTAATTGTCGTGCTAGAAACCCCATCCAGTGACTGAGGGAACTAGATGCAGATATCCACGGTCAGGCCCTGGGTGGAACTCCGGGAGTCCAATTGGCGAGAAGGAGGAAGGTTTATGTGAGCAAGAGTTGTTGGGACCAGGGATGGATGGAATACAGGGACAAGTGGCCAAACGAATGGAAACACATGAACTGTGAACCAATGGCTGAGGGGCCCCCAACTGGATCAGGCCCTTTGAATGGGTGAGACAGTTGATTGGCCTGATCTGTTTAGGAGGCATACAGGCAGTTGGACCGGGTCCTGTACTCAGTACATGAATTGGCTGTTTGAAACCTGGGGCTTAGTAGAGACCCTTGGCTCAGCCTGGGAGGAGAGGACTAGACCTGCCTGGGCTGAGTCCACCAGGTTGATCTCAATCCTCGGGGGAGTCTTTGCCCTGGAGGAGATGGAAATGGGGGGTGGGCCGGGGGGAGGGGTGTGGGGCGGGAGGAGGGAGAACGGGGGATTCCATGGCGGAAAAAAAAATGTGGTGGTCCTTGATACATTCTCTATTCCCATTACTACAAAAGGAAAAAGGAACTGTGACTTTTGTAATGTCCTTAAGTTCAATGACAAATGTATCTGCTGATTTTGATATTCACATTGGAGAAGTTGATCCAGAAGCTGGCACTGTCTGTGTTATGCACTATGCCATGGAATCAAGACAAAGAAAGTCATAAAAGAAATAAACAAATGGAAATTTCAGGAGTCAATATTTATTTGTTGTGGTAATTAAAAGGGGGAATTCTTGTTGACTCAAGTATTGTAAAATCCAAGAAGATAACTTTTGTACAGCTAAATAGTTCAACTCACCCAAGCTATAGACAATCCCTTGGATGCTACCAATCCATCATGAGAAAATAATTTTCCATCTAACAGAAGACTGAAATTTTTGAATTTCCTAGTATTAGAGTAGAAAAATAAAATAAGATGCAAATATACATGTTTAAAATTCAGTTGAACATATTGTCACCTATCAATTTCCTTGATTTGAACATTACTAGGTTGGATTTGAAGGAGTAGAATGCAGTCTGCTCAGGAAAAAAGAGTTTAAGATTCTAAGCAAAGAAAAATGCAGTGAGAAAATATTTCATTGTTCTAAGAAAATAAAGTGAAGGTCTTCTTTTCATTATCTCAGGAGCAACTTGAATTTGGACTTTATACATCCACTCTCCTTTCTCACTAACTTTTTTTTATTCTAAGTATATGTTTCAAAGCTTTAGTAAAATTTGTAGGTCTGGGATATGAAAGAACATGGTGAGATTATATGTAGAATGATTATCAAGAATGGATTCTTTCCTAAATCAAACCATTGTCTTGAGTTTGGTTTAGTTCAATCTCCCATAGTGAGTTGATCCTGTAACAGAAAATAATTTGCTCTCTTTTCACAAGCTAACCCTGTTCTCTAGACCTAACCCACATCAGGTTAATTAGCCAAGAACTATATTACTATAACTGGTGAAATTAATAAGACCAAAAAAAGGAAAATGATGAATATGTATTAAATTACTTGTGCTTTTACTTATAGAAGATGATGTGTGATTGAGTTCAAAGATACATATGTGTACATGCATGGAAGTATACACATACATGTATTCAAACACAAGCACTTACATAGATCTAAATGTTTCATTGAATCCCTTAAATATTAATATCATATAGTTAAAAGAATATAGTGATATTTGCCTCATATTTTGATTAGCAGCAACTTCTCAATATAAAATAGAATGAGAGCACCAGGGAGTTAACACACTTGGTACAGTGTTTGCCTAGCATGAAGGAAACCATGGGTTTGGTCTACTACAGCACAGAAACCAGACCGGTAGCACATGCCTGTAATCCTGGCACTTGGGAGGTAGATGAAGAATTAACAGAAGTTTAAAGTCAGACATGGTGGCACATTCCTTTAATCTCAGCACTTGAAAGGCAAAAACAGCCAGATCTCTGTGAGTTTGTGGCCAGTCAGTCTACATAGAAGGTTCCAGGCCAGGGAGAGCTACATAGAGGGACTCTGTCTCAAAATCAAAAAAACAAAAACAAAATATTCAGCTCCAAAGGAAAATAAAATACAAAATTTCCAAGGACATTAATGGACTTAGAATGTATAATATTATACAAGGCCACACAATCCCAGGAAAAAAACTCACTTTCTCCCAGTCTAATACATATTTATGTGTGTGTATTTGTATATATGTACATATAGGGTATATTTAACATGGAAGAGGAGAGCAAGAATGGGTAAATATTAGGTGATGAGGAAGGACTGAATACAAGTAATGAACACCATAACAAAGAACTGAATACAGATAACGGACACTTGCATCATGAAAGAGAATATAAAGATTTTTCTTGTTTGGACTTTGTCATGGATTTGCCAGGCGGTTGTGTTGGATATATCATAAAAAATACATTGGATAGTGGAAGTGAAAAATCCAATGTGTAGCTCCATAGTTTCAGAACAGCTCTGCTAACTGTGTAGAAGTTCACTGAGATGTATAAACTTCAGGTCTGATTAATTTTGGTGTGTGATTATCATTTGCAAGGTCTTTATAATATAGTTACTTTTAATTTAAAAAGCTTAAGGTCAATCCAGGGCTACATAGAAAGATTAAAACCAGTGTCAACTACATGAAACTTCTCTCAAAGACAAATAAATTAAAGGAAAAATAAGATAGGAAAGGAATTCATGTTTTACACTTTGATAAGCATTATCTAAGGACAGATCAGAAAGTATATGGGCTTGTGGCTTAGAACAAAAACAATGGAAACCAAAATATTTTGAAAATACCAATGCAGGGAATAAAACTGTGTAGATAAATTTTTTAAAGCCAAAAAAATGTCAATCAAGATATGAGATATGGAGGCCAAGACTCTAAGTTAGCATGGCAGACGTTCTGAGAGCCAAGGAAAGTCTAAAGTGATTCTCACCATGGAAAAGACACATCGCCCTAGTAGATACCCTGTACACCTGGGCAAGACTGGCAGCCTTTCAAATGCTGCATTCAGAAGAGAGCCCTGCAAATTGCTGTTCACAATTCTAAGCCAGATGGTCTGTGTTGAGGAACTTCCAGGGCTGTCAAGCATAATAATGGAGGTATTGTGAGGCACTTGTTCAGTTATCCAACTTATTACAGGAACAAGAAGAAGTTTGCTGTTATTTCCAAGTTCTGAAACAATGTATTGTAAAATCTGCTGTTGTTTTCTGGGGTGTTATGTCTTTGTCCCCAGTGTGACTTACTGCATTAGGTATAAACTAACAGCCTCTGATCCAAATACATGATAATTTAGATTTCCTCAGAAGTCAATTTCACTTCAGAAGAAATAGGATTTATTGAAATTACAGGAGAGTTGGAGACTTTAGAATCTATGTAAATAGTTTTGTAATTTCTCAATTAAGAACACTCATTAAATTGGAACAAAACAATAATCTGAACTATAATGTATCCCTGGTTAAATAGACGTTTTAAAAAAATATTCAGGTATCATACAAAACAAATATTTCCAAATGTATTTCATATTTAACAAATGATTCTTGACTGTGTTGGAAGAGAAAACTCCTTGGGTTGATTATGGTAAATAGAGTTTATTTGAGCAAAGAAACAAAACAAAACAAAGAAAAATTGCATCAGAAATGATTCACATGTTAACATGTCTCTAGAACCAGAAAGAACTGTGAGAATTACAGTTAACAGGGCTGGGAATGATGATCAGTGGGTAGAGAATCTGCCTTGAATGTATGAAGTTCAGGGTTCAATTGCAGGATCACATAAACCAGACATGGTGGTGCACTCCTGGAGTCCCAGCACTTTGAAAGATAAGAAGTTCAAGGTCATCCTCCTCAGATACATATTGAGTTTGAGGCCAACTTAGAATATATGAGATTTGTCTCAAAACAAAACAAAATGCCAGTCAGCAAGATAGTCAGCATTCAAAAAAAAAAAAAACCATAGACATAATATATAAGAAACAGTGATTTAAATATAACTTAGTCAACCAAATATTCTGTTATTAACAGCTTAGTTAATTCGATACAGGGTCCCCTGTAGCCAACTCAAATTCATTTGTTGTGACTAAATTATATATTAATTTGTTCTTCTGAGCCCATTGTAGAAGCCCATTGCAAATCAATGACCTCATGTAATTTTACTTTACAGTTACCTAGCATAACTTGAGCACTAAGATAATACTAAGAACAAATAGAAAACTTATACTGCTTAAAGTTTGATTTCAATTGAAAGAAAGAAAATAAACAATAAATATAATTTTGTAATTATAACCATATTGTAATGAATAGAAAAGGAAAAATCATAATTTCAGAAATCTTAGAGAGTAATGGATATGTGTAAGGGCTGGTTGTAGACAGAGACTGGAAATGTTGTCATGATTAGATGGTTAATCCATGAAGGTTTCACCTAGGATGGGATTTCTGAACAGACTACCCCAGAATTAGTGGTAGTCCTTATACCACAATAGATAAATGACGCAGATACAAAAGCACCTTTTAACAACCAAGCAGGTGTCACAAAGCACAGTGAAGATGGACTAAATTCTGCCATGCATGTGAACTCAACGTCTTTGAGGATGTTGTTATTGTGGCCCATGTTCATGTGGGATCTTTTAAACATCAGTACTGCCCTAATTTCCTCTTCAGTACTAATGGTCTTTCCTCCCAGAAGACCAGGTAAGAAACCAAACCAGAGAGGGAAAAAGTAGAAAACTGTCTCCTCACTGTGTAATCGATATCTGTTTTGAGTGGAGAAAAATTAAATGATAAATACTAAGGTATAGCATGTAATACCTTTTACACCTATGTCTATCTTAAAGGGGCACTAAAAGAAGTATTTATTATTTAGCATTCTTTTTTATTTACTATTTTACAGTTTCACGCATAATGTTCTTTAATCAAAGATCCCCCCGTTATCCTCTCTGTATCACCTTTCCCCCCACAAAATCTCCTTTTATTCTCATCTCCCTCATATTTTCATGTCTGTCTGTGTGTGTCCAACTACATTTAATTGAGGTAGCCTGCATGATAATGGATTTGGGGTTAATTGCTTGCATGGCAGCAATGTACCAGTGGCTACACTACTGAGGATTATTACTTCCCACCTCTTATAAACTTTTGATTATCTGTAGTGTCTCTGGAAGTAATGGGGATTTATGAAGCCTTCTCCCATCCATTATAAAACATTGGTGGGTTTGGTCCTATACAGTTAGCCACTGTTGCTGTGAGTTTTTCAAGGCCACATCAAGAAGAGCATTTTACAGCATGCCTTATCATCCTCCAGCTCTCAACCTTCTTTCTACCATCTTCTGTGACACTTTCTCTGAGCTTCAGATGGCAGATCTAGATGTCCCAATTAAATCTGGATATTCAACAAGTCATGTACACAGTATCTTGGTGTATTACTGATCATCACCCAGTGTAAACAGACCATGGCTGGGGGTAGCTCTGATCATTGAACATAATCTGATCCTAACGATTTAATGGTCATTTTGACATCATAACCATTTAGCAAGTTAACATTAGAATGACGCCCTCTAGGGATTATGAGGACCCTAGTCATAGAATTTGTGCATGTTTGCAGTCCCAGGTGTGAGCTCTTCCTGTAGATGGGTCTAAAAGTCAATCAGAAAGCAGCTGATTATCCCTAAAATAGTCATAACACTGTTTCACCAGTGGGTACATCTTGCCCAGAAAGTTGGAACTGTAGCTTATAGGGTTAGCAGTTAGCTCAGACTGTTGATGGGTTATCTCCCATGACATCTTGCATGGTACCTTCTGGTGCTGAGAAAGCTTATTAGCAAAAAGAAGCTTTGAGCTCAGTTCTTGCTTTATTTCTCTATATCTTCCAAAACAGGCTCACATTGTCTAGTTGTAATAACCAAGAATGTCATGAGCCTGTATTGTTTTTGAACCTTCTGAGTCTTCCATGACCAACAACTTACAGGAAGTCATCCCACACCTAGCCATGGGATTTGTGTTTAAATAACTGATGATACACATGATATCTGCCTTCAACCTCTTTCTCATGACATAGTATAATATGTTTTAATATCACTTTTTATAGAGTTTTCATTTTAGTTAATCTCACTAAGCCTGTGTCTCCACCCTTACCCCTACTTAAACTTTTTCACCCCCAGTATTTACACATATGTACTTTTCAATCACCTATCACCCCCTAGAGGCCACTGCCCCCAATACATCATTTGTAGTTTCCTAGCATATACATGTACTCCTAGTTAAACACATAAATCTAAAAATTTGAAAATACAGTCCATATGCAAGAGATAAATATTGTGTTTGTCATTCTGGGTCTGGATTGTCTTGGTAAACTTTACCAATTCTCTCTAAGCATGTGAAATAAATGTTTCTCTTTATAGCCAAATTCCATTGTGTATATGTCTTTTATTATCTATCAGTTGATAAAGATCTAAGCTTGTTCCATTTCCTTGTAGTTGTTAATAAATAATAAAATAATAAAGCAGCCTAGGACATGGATGAGAAAGCCTCTCTGTGGTAGAATATAGAGTGTTTGCACAACTGGCACATCTCATAGTGCTGTTTGAGAAACTTCCACGCTGATTTCTTTAGTTACTGCATCGCTGCTTTAAGTGCCTACCAACAGTAAATAATTGTTCCCTCTTTCTCCACATTTTGATCATTGTTTGTTATCACTGGGTTTCTTGATGAAAGCTATTCTGACAGGTAAGATGGAATATCAATAAGATGTTAATTTCCATTTCCCTGATTGGCAGATATATCAAACATACTTATGGACCTATCAAACAGATAAGTAGCTTGTTTGTTTTGTTTTAATGAATTTTCTACTTCATAGCTGTGTTTACTCACAATTCAAAAAAAAAAGATGGATTCCTGGCTTACTTAAAAAGGCAGAGTAATTGTTATGTGTGTGATCATGTGTATATAATACAACACCAGTGTCTTAATATATAAAGGACTTATACATTATCAATAATTTTCATCAATTAATACAACCAGGATTAAAATGTTTGATTCATTAATAAGAGAAGCTGATGTAATGGGAAAAGTGGTTCACAGTGTATTTTAGTAGTTAAGTATCTGTATATACTGTAGAAGGAAAGTGTGGAGGTTTGCCTATCCCACTCCAAAGTACAGAGGCACTGAGAAAAATGGCAAAGTTTGTGAATCTACTGAAGGCTGTTGCTTTTGTTGGTCAGTGTGACATAAAGTCTCCAAAGGTCATAAGTCTGTAGTTGGAAAGAAATAAACTCAAGTTCCAGGAAGGACTGAACCTACAGCTCATCTTCAAGGATTTGATTCCAGCCATATTGTGACTGTTAAAGGAAGTTACATGTGCCTGACCTGCTCATGAAGAAAGAAAAGCAACATATTCAGAGGGATTTGGAGAATTGGAGGCCCATCTGACTTCTGAACTAGAAAGGTAAAATGGCAGAACACCAATGGTAACCATTGCTACATGATTCAGGCAAGGTCATAGTGATAAGCATTGGTTATTTACTTAACATATACTGAGCTGGGGCCAAAGTGGTCTATATTTAGTGTTATCATAGTTTTTTGCCAATTGTAGATTCTATATTTACAAATAGAAGTTTGGAATAGTAGATGCCCTCCTAGTTGCAGAAACAGGCACAAGCTGTAAATGCTACAAACAGGATGTGAGTGTTGGCCCGACAGCTTAGAACTGCAAAGTCCAAGGGACTGTATAGGGTACAATCAACCCACCAGGTGGAAAGCAGGTGGGCCAAAGGCAGCACTACAAATTTAGAAACCACACAATGTGATGGGCTAAGCACAAGTATGAAACAAATGCACAGTGAACAGGCTGTCACCAAGGCACACTCAGGAATAGATTAGAAAAGACTTGAATTTACTTTTGGAGAGATTAGGACCTTGACAGAATGGGAGTATTCTTTCTTGGAGCTAAGTGTTTGTTAAAGCAGGAGCCTCGCTCAGTCACTGGATGTGAGTTGCTGATAAACCATATATTGTCTTCTAAATGAAGTCTGTAGTCCTCCTGCTTCACATGCTAACCATGGGACAGATTAATATACCACAGATTCCACAATTTAGATAGTTATGTAAAACTTATTTTCATATTATAGGTATTGTGGGAAAAATCTATCCTGAATTAGTCTGTTAATTGACCCAATTTTCCAGTTCATTTCATGAGCAGCCAACAGGCCCCTTTGCAAGTACAATGTTTAAATTGGATTTGGAGAAGTGTCCCCAAAACACACTGGAATTCAAAATCAGTAACCATCATGAAGTGGGAAATTATAACAGTTGCAGCTTTATGGAAGTCTGAGATTTCATCAATTCATAACTTAATAGATAACATAGAAATATGCAATTTCTATATCAGATCAGTTCTGGGCTATAGCATTCTTTTGAAAGGGTTTATAACTTTTGTGAATTACCTCATTTTGTCTTTTTAGGTTGAAGGACATTCATATATGCATTTCTAGAATTCTAGACATTGCCACCAGGAAGATGATAGTGAATGAATAAGTTTATGTTGGGAATATAGTAAATATATATATATATATATGTGTGTGTGTGTGTGTGTGTGTGTGTGTGTGTGTGTGTGTGTGTGTATGTTTATAATACTAACATGCATATATGAATTAACCATGCATACACGTGTATATTGTATAAAGGATTAAATACAGAAATAATAGTTATAGATGATCTAGATATAAAAGTGAAACTGAGAAAAAATAACCACCAGTGTGATAACTAGTTAATAAGTTAGTACTGAAGACAGAATGAGACTGCTCTTTTTTTCCTTATTCAACAGTCTTTTTTACTGACATTTTGTTTACCTAGACTATTGTAACCAATACAAAGGAGAAAAAGGACAAGGAACAAACAAATTTGTAGAATATTGAGAAAATGAAAGCAAAAATCTCTTGACTAAATCATGGGTCTTATGTTATTTGTTTTGTTCTGTTTCACTTTTTTGAGGCAGTGTCTCATATATCCCAAGATATTCTTGAAGTTATTATGTAGTCAATTGTAGCACAAATTCTAATTGGTCTTAATAATAAAAACCCAGAGTCAGATATCAGGGTGAAAGCTGAAAGATCAGAGAAGCAGAGCAGCCAGCCACAAGAAAGATTTCTTACCTCTAGGAATTCTCAGACTGAAAAGGCCCAGCTCCTGTCTCCACCCCACCTTATCACTTCCTCTCTCTGCCCAGCCATATCACTTCCTGTTTCCTCCTCCCAAGTGCTGGGATTAGAGGTGTATGCCACCACTGCCTTGCCTCTAGTGGCTAGCTCCGCACAGTGATCTCCAGGCAAGCTTTATTTGTTAGAGCATAAAAAAATAGCACCACATTTTTATTGGTTGATGAATAAAGCTGCTTTGGCCTATGGCAGGGCAGAATATAGTTAGTCAGGAAAGCCAAACAGAATACAGGGAGAAAAAAGGATGGAGTCGAGGGAGAAGCCAGCAATCCACCCAAGGAGCAAGATGCCAGCAGTCTGATAATGCCACAGCTACGTGGCAATACTAAGATTAATAGAAAAGTGCTAATTTAAGTTGTAAGAGCTAGTTAGTAATAAACCTGAGCCAAGGGCCAAACATTTATAATTAATATAAGCCTCTGAACTTATTTTATAAATGGCTGTGGGACCCAGCAGGATGAAGAAAAGCCTCCAGCTATTTTAATGACCTCAAACCCTTGATCCTCCTGCCTCCTCCTGGAGATTACTGGAATTACAGGCATGCATCATGACTGTTTATGTGGTACTGGAGACTGACCCAGGACTTTGTACATTCTAAAAAAAGCACTCTGAAAATAAAGCTGCATCCTATCCATTAATTACAGTTTTTTTTTATCTAGAAAATTTGAGGAGTGATTATTATATAAATTATCTGTGTCTATGGAAACCAGTCATCCATTCCACTTGCTGCTATTTTAATTTTAAATTCTGGACCAAAAGTTGCAGATGTTAGAATCTACTCTTGAGCCTTGTGTGGGCACTGCGATCGTTCAGAGATCCCATGTGCCCAAATATATTCTCTTCCCTTTGCCTTCCCTTACAGATTCCACAAGGGACCAGCAGAAAGCAGTCTATGAGCCAGTAAGTTGATGCCAGCTGGATGTCAAGGTGACTTAAACATAGATATATGGGACAAAAAAACAACCTTATGCCAAAGCTAATCAAGTTTGTTACTCTTTCTTTAATCAATAGACTATATGCTTATAGATGATTGTGTCAGTAATTACACTCATTGCTGTGGATACACAAAATGTGGAATATACAATTAGGCATGAATTCAATAAGTATATTGGGGACATGTGCATTTTCTGGCTTGATAGCCAATACTAAATATAATTTTGTTCGCTTGTTAAGAGGGAACCACTGAAGAATTCTGATTTTCAAATTTATGGAAGTTTTATTTACTTTTAAAATATAATGTGACATAACTTTTATTATGTGGTTTCTCAAGGGGCAAAGGAATTCATTCAACTGGAAGTCTTCAAACATAAAGGCTGAAAAAAGCACTTCCTTTAAACTGATGTATATATGAGAAAAATAAAACCTAATTATATATTCTAAGATTACATACTATGTACACCTGGACACCTATTCAGATTTTCAATGGGGAGAATGTGATCAATAGGAAAGTAGAGCAATATTCCATCCTAATTGGAAACTTGAATAAGGAATCACATCATAGATACTGAAACACCTCCCATGGAGGTAACTTGTCCAATGGATCATTCTTAATGATCTCTAGCGTCAACTCCATCATGTGTTAATGGGTTTTATATGAATATTTTATTTCTGTATGCAGCTTAAAATGATTGTCCTTGTCGGCCAAATGCCACTTGAGCACTCCACTATCTACCAAGCAGCTAACACATGAGAACTCGGGGGATGGGGGAGTGACAAGGAAGAAGAGTTTACTCATCATGTGGTGAATCCAGGCCACTAATCAAACAAACAGACCAACTGCTCTCCTGGTTTATGTAATTACCATGGGTTAGAAGCAACAGTGGGGCATTTTGTGAACAAATCTTATCTAAGTTTAAGGATAATATTTTCTTTCCCATCCTTTAATGTTTCCCCTATTGCTCTTCATCATTATTTCACATGAAAGAAATCCCTAAATTTAAATTTTCTAATCATTGTCTCTGCCTGAATTCCAGGGTGTGTAGCCTATTGTTTCAGTCTCCCCTGAAGGCCATAGTTCATGAAGCAGGACTTGCCAAAAGTTTGTTTTCAATTTAGCTCCAGTTCCAAACTACAGCATGTTATTTGTGATTAATACTACATCTATATTTAGAGAAATCAGCTTCCTGCATTTTAGAAATTCAGGGAAATCCCTCAAAAAGGAAATCCCTCAAAAAGGAAAACAACAGGAAAAGCCACTGCTGAGCGTCTTTTTATTATTATTTTTTTTCTTTTCTTTTTTAGATTATTTTTCCAGGGCTCATCTCACTATTCCTGCTGTGTCCTTGTTCCTGATGAATTATATCTTGTGATTGAAATTCATACATAGTGTGCACCGCTCTTGGGCCACTGAAATAGCTATTTGATGCTATCTCACGATGCCATAAGCAGTCTAAACCTATACAGACGCTTGCATGTACATCAAGCTGAGGAGTGTATGTGAATGCTGCCAGGCAGCCTGCAGAGTAGATTAAGGGTGTTTATTTTCAGGACTTTAATATCTTCAAAACGTAATTGGCAAGCATAAGGCAGTGGCGTGGGAGGATGCTGGGTTTATGCACAATTGCACACATTGATTCGTTAACAATATGTGAGGCTTAAGTTGGCATGGTATTCAGGCAAAGGTTACCTGTGGCAATGCGTTCAGATCTCGAATACATTGCCCACACTATTTCCTGTGACTGGCTATGAGCTATGGGTGAAGCTGATTAAGTAGTAAAGAACGTGGAAAGAATGCTATGGTGTCTCAAGGGAAATATAACAAAGGGGCCTAAGTAACTAACAATTTTACAGAACTCAATGATAAACTGAACTCATCTTTGTTTTAAGAAAATAAAATTATTAGTAAATTTTGATGCAACTAGAAAAATTTGACTGTCTATATTAGAAAAAGTATACAATCAGAAATATTCAATTTTCAATGTGATTGTATGTTTTTTGTCTATGATATTTGGTTTATGGATACCAAGTTTGCTTCCTACACTAAATTTTCTTAGATTAGTTGTAAATTTTGAGTTTATACTGTATGATATTTATTGACTTTGTAATAAACACAAATTATAAATACTATGATATCAGGATTTTTCTTTCAAAACTACCCTAGTGATTGGGAAAATATGTAAGGGGCTATACAAAGGAAGATTGGTCTGGAACTGATTATTGCTGAAAATATGCCACAGACTACCAATTATTATAGTCCTTCATAGATTCAACAATTATTTTCAACAAATTTAAATGATTAATTCAACATAGCTTGGGGAAAATTTATTGCTGGGATGATAGGTCCTATGAACTTAAAACTCACTTGAGAATTGACAAAACTGTCCCATGATATGTGAAGAGTTAATCTCATTATGAGGTTTGTTGGTTTGGGTATTTTGTTTGTTTGCCATGTCTAAGAAAAAGTAATTATTCATTTAAAATTGTTATTTTTGTAAAATTGTTGGCAATCGTTTTCCTTCTCACATGTTCCCTTCTGCTCCCCATTGTTCTCTTTTTCTTTCCCTCTATTCTCAATCTACACTTAGAATTTTTAATGGTTTTTATTTCCAGGGCCATCTCAGGAGCCCATTCTCTCAGACGACTGAAAAAAGTCTCCCTCATCCACTCTGCTTCAAAGTTCCCTTGTGTGATAATGCTACCAAGGTAGACGACAAATATGCAGGTGATGCGATATTGAAGGGACATAAGATTCGACTTTTCTTCACAGCTTCTTACTGTGTTACAGAAAACAAAATTTTCAGATAGGAAAATGGACAAAGAGGGTACCAGTGTAGTATTTTTTGCAACAAATGTGACAATTCAGTGAATGAAATGAGTCAATTCCTATGCCTGCTGTCCCCGGATGTATGAACTTGGCTTTGTAGTTCAAAATTTCTGAACATTATTTCCTTAAAAGGAAATTGGAAAATGTATCTCTCATTTATAAATTGTCTTAAGAACTGAATTGAATGTGAAAATTAAGTAACGGATCTAGGGTTGTGCCTAATAGTTAAATATTAATTTATCATGAAATATTAATTCATCTCCATCTTCAAATCATTCCTAATTATATCCAATATAGAACAAGATCTTTAAAAATTAATGGTGTTAAATGCTGAATTTCCTGGATTCTGGAAGACAAGCTGAATGTCTTCTACCTTTCTTTTCTTCTTCCTTAGAGACCACCTGGAGGATGCAACTCTCCTTCTAAGGTACATAACAGGGAGCTCCAGAATCCTGAAGCCACAGTTTCCTCAAGCTGTCAAATTGTTGAGAGAATAAGGTAGCTGTATAAAATGATAACATGACTAAACATAGCTATCAGACAGGACCTAACCATGAGAGAAGTAGGAGCAGAGAGAAAGAAGGGGGGATGAAGGAGAGAGCATAATTAAAATAGCAGGGTTATAAGGAGAATGAGTAGCTAGGGTGAGCAGGTGGAAGCTCATGAATAGGAAGGAGTTTAGGGTAAGGGTGGAAGTGAGAAGATCTAGGATGCTAACATGGATTTTGAAATGTGTAACAGGTACTTGTGATTATGAGGGAGCCTGGAGGCCAGCACCCTCTTTGCTATGCTAGTAGGCACCAATATAGCCTTTTGTCCCATCTGCCTTTTAGAGTGTGGGGAAATGAAGTTTCTTTGGGTCTGACAGTATAATTCGGTGGAAGAAAAACCATGGCTCAGAACCTCCCATAGGGTTTGCTTTAATAGTATGTACAATAAAAAGTAGAAAATAACAAAGAAGACTTGCAGGACCAGTGCATAAGAATGGCATGCAAATCCAGAAATATGCATAACCTTGGTAATTCAGTTGACATGACTGACTTTGCTTAGCTAATATATGAAGTAGGCCTAGTCATATCCACCCTGACTACATGGAGGGGCTAATGAGGCAGCAAATTTGTTTTTCAAACTGACTTCAGTTTGAAATAAATTTCTACAAGGACACAGCATACAATCTTAACACATTGTAACTACATCCTTATGATAAACTTAGACTTCCTAAGAAAAATTTATGAATTCAAATATATAAAAAGAAACCATCAAGAAAAGAATTAAAAACCTCAACTAGTTTCTTAAACGATCCCAGAGTTGAAAAAACGAGACATGTCTACTGAGAATTTTACAATAGAAGCTGGATCTATCTATTGCTTTGAGAAAGGCACTACCTCTAATGCACTTAGATAAAACACATCTTCTTTCTTGAGTTGTAGATTTTGAAAAAGCTTGGTGAGCAATGCCCAATAAAGAAGGGAAGACAAGTGAGACAATTAATAATGG
The DNA here is from genome assembly GCA_902168425.1 of Peromyscus attwateri. Classification (NCBI taxonomy): domain Eukaryota; kingdom Metazoa; phylum Chordata; class Mammalia; order Rodentia; family Cricetidae; genus Peromyscus; species Peromyscus attwateri. Next base: position 932 of record CABHPP010121186.1, on the reverse strand, counting down.
TGCACTATCTTCAACTTGAAAAGTGTGACCTTTGGGCCTAGAATTTATTTGAATTGGACCTTAGAATAATCAGATGAGTGGATATTTGCTATAGCAATAGTCCACAGAAAGTATAATCTTTCTCAATACAGTGTGGCATCATACTTAATAAAGCATTTGCATTGTAGATTGGTCAATATTAATTAATGGAATTTGGAAAGAAGCAATGAAACTGGACCTATTCAAAAGAGTACACAATGTTTAAAAAAATTTAAATAGGTTTGGTTTTATTATATTGATTTTAATGTTTTCAAGTAACCAGCAAATGCATTTAGAATATTTATTTAATGTAACTTTAAAAAGCCTTGCTTAATACCATGGCTGCCTTTCCACTACAAGCTCAGTTCCCTCACTTCACTATATGAGCAGGGATGAGAAGTTTGTAAGAGCTCACTTCTGCTTGATGTCTGTAGTATATATTTCCCACTATGATCTCAGCCTCAGTGACCTTGGATGGATGCTCAAGGTCATAGCCTTCAAGTTCTCAGACAAAAAACCTGGAAATGAGTGTCTCAATCATCTTTTTCTCCATAGTGCTCTTTCTTTACGTGAGGATAGACTCCTACTTAGAACATAAGCCTGCTTAGAAACAGGACTGGCATTCTGCCTCAGGCTGACCTGATTAAGTACCTCTGCCTAGCACTGTAGGCTAATTATATTATCTTTCATGCTCTATGTCTACTGTCAAGACAGGTCAAACAAAAGCAGATTCACTGAGCCCCAGAGTTTGGCAGGCTATTTCATGGAGGATGGAGGGAGAAAGTGACACTGTTATAGGGCCCTGAAAGGGAGCTTATTGGTATCCTTGGTGCTTGGGTATTTTGTGGCATAGCAAGAAATTAATGGGAAAGTGACAAGCATCAATTGATGGGATTGGGAGAGGGATAGCACCA
>CABHPP010121185.1:23693-40316 GCA_902168425.1 Peromyscus attwateri | reverse complement strand
ATCAGTGTAGACAGGATCAGTGTAGACAGGATCAGTGTAGACAGGATCAGTGTAGACAGGATCAGTGCAGACAGGATCAGTGTAGACAGCAGCAGTGCAGACAGGATCAGTGTAGACAGGATCAGTGTAGACATATCAGTGTAGACAGGATCAGTATAGACAGGATCAGTGTAGACAGGATCAGTGTAGACAGGATCAGTGTAGACAGGATCAGCAGGGTCAAAGCAGCTGTCATGAGTATGCAGTCGGAACCATCAACTAGACTTTCAACTGAGAAGGAAACACCAGTGTGACCCAAGCTGACCGTACACTCCCATGTCCATGAGTGAAGCCAAATGATCAGCGTTTTATTCTCAGCCTCGTCATGAGACTTGTGCAAATGACGTCTCCTCTGGAAACGTGAGTTTCCCCTTTAAAGGACACACGGGAAGAGACCAGAGGCCAGCAGATCTAAGGGCTGGTGAGTCAGGCTTAGTTCTACACACTCTTCCTCAGAACCCCTGATTTCATAGTTACACTATGAAATACGCACCCTTACCACCTTCCGTTCTCTAACTAAGGAAACTGAGGCACACAGCAACACTTTCCAACATGGAATGAGGAAGCTGGGATGTAAACTCTGGTGACCTGGTCAGCCCCAGTGTCCTGCAAACTCTCTGTGCAGTCAGAAACACCTGTGCCACAGGACTTCTCAAGACACGGTCATCTGGAATGCAGCATTTTTTCTCCATCCTACAAGAATGGCTTTCTAAAGAACTGTGCACATTTTTAAAATCTGATATAAATAGTTCTTTTAATTTTTCTCCCTTTGTCCCCAAATATCAGCCAGTACTGGAGAGAAATTGGTTCTGGTCGACAGCGACAAGGTCAGGGCTCCTCTGGAGGATGCTTGCCAGTGCAGGCCCCGTCCTGGGCTGAAAAATCACAGCATTTATTTTAAGCTGAAGCATTCTTATATTTAAAGCTTGTCATCAGGCCAAAGTTTGTTTATTGCATTCCATAATTATGATGAATATATTTTAAATAGAAAAAGATTTAAAATGTAGGACAGCTGCAAAAAAAAAAAAAAAAAAAAAAAAAAAAAAAATACCAATCACTGTGAGGCAGCCACATCTGGAGTCAGCCACATCTGGAGTCAGAACTTGGGTGGGAAAGGGTTGTTTTGCATTTTTATGACCAGATGCATGCAGATTAGATGTACCTTATAAACTTCACCCAGACAACTGTCAGGGCCAATCAGCCTTAATTGAATGGGACATTTTCTCCAGCAATCCCCTCTGAGCCCAGGCCAAGAATCCCCCCTGTATCATGCATGCATGGGCAGAGCAAGTCCTGTTAGCCGTGACTGAGGGAGCGCTCGGACACAAGCCAAGTTCAATATTGGACTTCACTCCACAAAGACTCCAATTAGACCAGAATGAAGTCTGGAAAGCTGTGAATGGCCTCCTTGGCCCTGTCACATCGAGAAACAAGCAGTAGAAGAGGGGGAGTTGGAGCCTGCACCCTGTGTTACATCTCTACATGTTGAGCACTTTCTGTGTGCCACTCATACATACTACTCATGTCCCACACACACCCCCTCTAGGACCTTCTGACAGTCCAGTGGCTAGGGATGATGACTCTCCCATTTGACAGCCTGGGAAACTGAGCTTCAGAAGGCTGAAGGGAGAGTCTGACCTAAGATTGTAAGCCAGGAAAGCTTGAAAAGTTCCATCAGCCAGTTTCACTGGAATGATGGCAGCCTCAACCCCTCCTGGGACATGCAGACACATGGGAGGGCATCGAAGGCTATTGTGAGGGCTGAAAGGACATGACTACCATTAACACCAAGAGCCAGGAATGCCAAACCTCTTGCAGCATGGAGGATAGAGTGCCAATAGCCCTTCTCATTTCTCAATCCTGGCATCTCACAGGCCAGCACCACAATTAGGGAGACAAGGGTGTGAATCAATAAACGTTAAGAGTATTTTCTTAGTCTAGAGTGCCAAGATACTGCATGCTGATGCCCAGCGTGTGCCCAGGTGCCAACCATACCAGTGGAGAAGAGAACACATAGAGAAGGAGAGAGGAGGGAACATCCTTTTAATGTTAGCCTGCAATTATACCAAGGCCATTATCATTACTTCTGAGGCCCACCAATCAAAGCCGGGTTCTGCTACAAGTATGTGTAAGTAGTAAAAATTTAACAGCCCAGATTTCTATTTCCTCAGTGTGAAACAAGGCAACCTCAGAAAATCGATCAACCCTAACACAGATAATGATGTCCAGTGTTGCATCTTTTATTCCGTGAGTTTGGTGTGTGCCATGTCAGATCCCCACGGCAGCTGTAGGATGTAACAACTGTTATGCTGACCTGTGGAGAAAACAGAGGAACTAAGGCTCAGAGGGTAAAGGGGCAGTCCAACAACATGACAAGCGGGTGTGCTAGCAAATCCTGAGCCTGATTCCACAAACCGAACTCAGGAATCGTGTGAATTGTGTTGTTGATGTTACAAAACGAAGAACATCATAGCTAATCTGGGTGACAAACCAAAGATGTTGGGTTTTTTTGTTTGTTTTGTTTGTTCTGAATTGCCTTTGGAACTGGTTTTACTGGGATTCCAGAATGAGTGAGTAGCCTAGAGCTGAAGCATGCCCGTCTCAGCCAGCACAAGCCGGGATGGAGGTCTCTTGATGTAAGTGCTGTGGTCTGTGTCTAGGTATAGAAAGAAATTTCCACAAGTCCGAGGCCTGGGCTGAAACTGGGCCTGGGCCTCTTCCTGACGGAGGTTTTCTTCAGTCCTAGCCCTCCTGGAGATGCACTCCTCAAGGAGAACGCTGCTTTGGAAGTTGTCTTTTTGTGACTCAAAAACAATTCAGCAATACACAGCAAGGTTTTACATGTGGCGCTTGCAAAGTCAGATGCCTCAGGTTGTTCAGACAAGGGAAATGAACAGTCTGGATACACAGTGTAATAAGGCAGTTAAATTTTAAAAAAAAATAGAAAAGTTAAAAAAACAAAAGAATATGAGTTCATATCACATCCGCCATCAGGAAGCAGAGGGAGATGAAGCTGTGTTTCTGTTGCTCAGTTCCCTTTCTCCAGTTACATAGTCCAGGATCCCTGCCCACAGAACGGTCCTACCCACATCGGGTGGGTTTTCCAACTTCTATTAACTCAATCAATCTGGGCTCCACACAGCCATACCCAGGATGCCCATTCCCCAGGTGATCCTAGACTTTGTTAGGTTAACAACAGTAACCGTCACAAGGACCAAGAGCCTCTCTGGCTCACTTCCAGGAAGCAGAAAACTTTGGCTCCCTTGTTCCTAGCTCACTATTCTCGGCCTGGTGGCTCTACAGGTGTGTGGGATGGAGTGGGAAAGAAGACACACACAGGAGAGCGGGTGTTCTGGAGGCCGAGGTGCCACCTCATCCAATCTGGATTCTCTTGGGAAGGGAATGTTGAACTGGGTTCCCCAAGCAAAGTTTAAAGTTCATCTTCCTTGTCTGTGTGCTCAACACCAGCAGGGTCATGGGGGGCCAAGACAGTGAACTAAGGGTGCTTTATCACACTAATAGTTACTGTAAGGACCTGCAACCCAAGACTGAGAAATATGGGTGTTGGTTGGTAGAGAACATGCTTTGAAGGTCAGGGCCAAGGGATGGAGGGGTTTCTCCATGGCACCTGCTCACCTCTAGTCCATGGCCACTCCTCTGGTGCTGTTAACTTTGCCCTGAGTTCAGGCCTGGCAGCTTCCACTAGACTAGTAGTTCTCAGCCTGTGGGTCACGACCCCTTGGCAAACCTCTATCTCTAAAAATATTTACATTATGATTCATAACCGTAGCAAGATTACAGTTACGAAGTAGCAACGAAAATGATTTTATGGTCGGAGGTCAGCACAACATGAGGAGCTGTATTAAAGGGTTGCAGCGTTAGAAGGGTTGAGAATCACTGGTCTAGACTGAAGAAGCCCACGGGCAGAAGGTAGCAGGCATATGCCGGCAAAGGTCGGTATCCAGGGATGTGGGCAGGGAACGGAGCCTGGGCTGTTGGGCAGCAATCGGAACTGTGTCCACCATGTCTTTGACTGACTTAGCCCAGGCACAGCCCTTCTTGGCACGAGCCCCAGCTGGCCAGGATGTGCACCACTTGGATATGAATTTTTCATGAACTCTTCATAGACTCAAGGGCCATCTTCCACCACTTGCAGAGGTCTTCCAGATCTTTCCTTTTTGTCTTCTGGTTCAGTCGTTCTTCTGGGGACACCTTTGGAATCACCCCAATTTGAAAACAGCAATGTAACTAGTGTGGTAATACTGTTAAGAACAGTGACTTTGCCTCTAGAGTTCACAGATCCAGAACTGTGCCTGACTCCCATGGTCTCAGCTGACCCTCGGAGCAGCCCAGTGGGACAGGTAATGAATGTCACCATCTGCAAGACAGAGAAGAAAATGACTTCTCTGAAGTCACACAGTCATACTGAGGAGAAATCCATCCCCGGGAACCAGTGGACTCCTAAAAAGTGCTCAGGACAATGTACTATCCCCAACTATTCTTTTTAGCATAGTGTCTCTGGAGGTGAGGGAGAGGTGAATCACAATGTGTGCTAAGCTTTCTTAGGGCACATAGTAGGTATGAGAAAAGCTGAATAAATGGGGGTGTATCCCTGTTATAGGTCCCCCTCCTGCTATTCTGTGGACAATGGAACAAACGTGGGTGAAGTACAAGAACGTCCTGAGGAGCTAGGACTCCAGCAAAGGCCACGCTGGCCTCAAGTTCTTTCCCACCATGCTGTGGGGCCTGTGGTTGGACCCTGGCTGTGGAGAGCAGAACCACAGAGACCAGCTGCTTTTAATGTGGTGGCTAAGAGTCATGTTCCTGGCTCTGGCCTCTGCGTGGTCAGTGCCCACTGCTGACCACAAGGAGCTGTGAGTGAGAAAGTGGTCTGCACTGCTCATACTCCACACTGTGGAAGCCACACAAGAAGCCACAGGGGGCAATTTTACATTTCTAGTAGCCACTTTTAAAAAGTACATTGAAACAGGTGAAGTTAGTTTTTGAAATATATTTTTGCTTAGTCTACTATATATCTAAGAATACCTTCAGTGTATAATCAATATAAAACACCCTCCCCTTTTTTTGCAATTCAGCACGTGTCTTTACAACACATTTCACTTCGCAGTATCTGTCTTCCTGGTGTTCAAGAGCCAAATGGCTGGCTGGCAACTGCCGTGTTCAACCAGGCAAGTTTGGCTGACTCAGGAAACCTTGCTTTCCTATTCTTTCTCCTTTACCTCCTACACACACACACACTCACACTCACACTCACACTCACACTCACACACACATACACACACTCACACACACTCACACATACACACACTCACATATACACATACACACACTCACACACACACATACACACACACATACACACACTCACACACACTCACACATACACATACACACATACACACACACACACACACACACACACACATACACACACACACACACCAGGTTACTTTAACTAGTGCTTAACTGAAGTAAAGACGCAAGAATCCTTATAACGTAAGCTGGAGCTGGAGAGATGGCTCAGCAGCTAAGAGCACTGGCTGCTCTTCTAGAGGCCCCGGGCTCGATTCCCAGCACCCACATGGAGGCTCACAACTGTTTGTAGTTCCAGCTACAGGGGGTCCAACACCTTCTTTTGGTCCCCACTGGCACCAGGCACACATATGCTCCACTGATATGCATACAAGCCAGCAAAACACCCATATACATAAAATAAAATAGTTTAAAAATCAAAACTAAAGTAATTGCTAGGGGTGAGCATGTCCTCCAGTCACTGTATGCTGGGACTTAGCCCCTTGTGCAGCAGTGTGGAGAGGTGGGAGCTCTGACAAGCAGGCAAAATACCTGCACACATAAAACAGAACCAAAAAGTTTAAAAAGAAAAGGTCTGCAAAGGAGACGAGAGCCTTGAAGACGAGGCATGCTGTGGCGGGCCGTCAGAAGTTGACAATGACCAACTGAGAGTGGCCACAGAACCTTACAAAACTATGTGAGAAGTTGCCAGCAAACTCCGTGTGGACCATTTGACAATTGTTTGGTATCTGAAGCAAATTGAAAAGGGTGGAAGAGGAGTCACCCCGAACGAAGCACTTGAACAAAACAAAGGTCTGGTCATTGTGAGTAGGAAACGTGAATGGACGAGCGAGCATTTCTGCAGTAGGATACAGAATCCTTTGGGAATATACCCAGGAATGACACAGGGTCAGGTGTAGCCTGTTTCTAGCTTTCTCGGGGATCAGTCTGGATGTCCGTAGTCTGGATGTCCGTGGTGGTTTGAATGAGAATGGCCCCCATAGGCTCCTATATTTGAGTCCTTGGTTCTCAGTTGGTGGAAGGATTAGGAGGCGTGGCTTTGTTGGAAGAGGTGTGTTACTAGAGGCAGGTGTTGCGGCCTCAAAAGACTTGTACCATTCCTGTTGTTCCCCCTCTCTCTTTCCCTCTCTCCCTCATTCTCCCCCTCTCTCCTCTCCCTCTCTGCCTCCTGCCTGCAGATGAAGATGTGAGCTCTCAGCTGCTGCTCCAGCTGTTCCTGCGACTGCGCCCTAGCTGTGCCATGAGGGACTCTAACCCTCCGAGACGGTAAATCCAGTGAAGAAACCTTTCTTTCTCCTAAGTTCCCAGGCACCATTCACAGCAATAAAAAAGCTACTACAACGTCTACCAGCTGATGAATACATAATAAAAACATGGTACAGGCACACAAGGACTTTTATTCAGCTGTAAAGAGAAAGGAAATTAGAACATTTGAAGATGAATAGCTAGAAGTGGAAAATTTTATACTGATTAAGAGAACCCAAGTCCAGAAAGACAAAAGATCCCTCATATATGGATCTTAGCTTTGAATCTCCAGTTTTGTGTGTTTAACTTGAGCACCTTTTGAGAAACTAGACAAAGACCACTGAGGGTCGGGGGAAGCCTTAAGGGATCGTAGAATGTAGGTGGGGCACACTTTAGAGGACAGCGGAGCATAGAGGAAAGTAGAGACGGGGAGTCCCGGGATGGAAAGGTCTAATCCGAGAGTGGGTGGGCAGGTCAGATGAGAGGGCGGCAGAGTGCAGACCTCACTTACGAATTGCCCTTCTAGGAGATAACTCTGCATCGTTGTCTCCGGGAAATCCAAATGTGTGTCGACACAGGAAGCTCTACAGGATCAATCGTAGCAGTTTTTTGTAATAGGAATAGTAATAAGACTTTAAATTACAGAAAGGTCCTAAGGTAGAGGAAGGTTGACAGATGTGGTGCAGTTATGCCTTGGATGGCTACTCGGCAATTAGAAGGAAGAAAAGATGGGTAGGCTTCAAGGTCATTATATATATATATATGCCACTTGTTACTAAAGATTTATTATTATTTTATAATATATATGTATGCAGGTTTGTGTACATGAATGCAGAAGAGAGCATCAGGTCCCCTGAAGTTATAGGTAGTTGTGACCTGCCCAACATGGCTGCTAAGAAGCCAACTCAGGTTCCCTGCAGGAACAGCGGCACTCTCGACCCCTGAGCCGGCTCACCAGTCCCAAGATAGCAGTCTCTAATTGTTTTTAAACAAGATGTTAAAGAATGGAAAAGAAGACAGAGATAATGTAAATGTGTAACAACAGGAGCCTGGTTAAGTGAGCTGAGCTGAGCTCAAACAAAGAGGGAGGCCGTGAGAATGCTCAAGTGAGCCCCAACAGAGAAAATCACCACAGTGGACAGCAAGGCAGGGTGCACCTGCAGCAGGGTCATGTGGGTGCCTGACAGACACAGAAGAGCAGCCGCAGTGGCCCTCGCTGGGTGACTTGTGATGACGTACTTGCATTATTTTGAGAACCAGAGAGAAGATGCTGTTTTTGTTTAGGGAAAACCTTAAGTCTCCCTGGTGGTAATCATCTGCCATGTCAGAGACAGAGGATCGATCAATTCAAGTTCAAGTCCAGTATAGGTTACATAGCACGGTGTTTCTCAATCTGTGGGTCTCGACCCCTCTGGAAGGGTCAAACAACTCATTCAGAAGGTCACCTAAGACCGTCGGGAAGCATAGATATTTACATTACGATTCATAACAGTAGCAAAACTACAGTTATGAAGTAGCAACAAAAATAATTCTATGGTTGGGGGTCACCACAGCGTGAGGAACTGTGTTAAAGGCTCGCAGCATCAGGAAGGTTGAGAACCACTGACGTAGCAAGTTCCAGGTCAGCTGGTGCTGCATAGCAAGGCCCTGTCTTAACACAAAACACTCCTGAGTGTGGAGGAGGCACTGAGAAGACAGCAGACAGTCGCTGGGCACCAGCCCTGACGGCAGCCCCAGGCCCGGGCTGGGAACCACACTGCTGCCGTCCTCCCAGGGAGAGACCATGGCTTGCGTGGTTTGCTTTCTGGCAGGATCCCGATAAAAAAAGGTAGAATGACTCTTACCAAAGCCCGTGTCAAGTGGAGAGTGAAGCGCCTGGTGTGTTACGTTGTGCTAAATGTGTGTGAGCCAAAGGGCTGCTGAGTCAGTGGCAACAGGCATTAAATCTGGGTAGAGACCAAGACGCGCTCACTCCCCTGCAAATACACCTTCTCTCTCCCTCTCTGCTTCGTCAGCATTCAAGAAACACTGCTTGGTGGCTCTGTATTTGCAGCCACAAGCTCAGTATCCCTTCGTGGTGGGGCTTCTCTCTGTCTGGAGAGCCTGCTGCAGATGGATGAGCAGGCATTGTGCAAAGGGCACGGTGGCCTCTAAGACTTTCATGACCATCCTGACCACAATCAACGTGTTCCCCTGGTTTCATATTCATTATGCTCTAGGCACTATCATAGTTGTGTGTAACTACTTCTAAAGGTGGTAAGGCTCCCCATTTTACAGATAGGGAGACTGAGGTCCAGCAGAGGGGAGCAGCCCAAGGCCACATAGTGTTCTGGATAGAGCCGGCTTGAGTCCCAAATGTGTCACCTCCAAAGCTCTGTTCTTTCCGCCTGCAGGCTTGTGCTCCTCCGTCTATCTTCCTTGGTTCTCTACACAGATAAACGGGAGAAAGCAATTCACCAAAACCCTATGGCTCCCCCTCAGGACAGAGGCCTGCTGGTGCCACCAAAATGGCCACTCTGGACCAGAGTTGGTCCCTAGACTCTGAATTGCTCTAGCTGGGCTGGGATCTCCTGCACACAGGCTCCCCCTTATGGAAACAAGGGACATTCCCAGTGACTTGGATGTAACTGAGGACTAGATGCCCCACCCAGGCCAGAAGGAAGGGCCCATGCCGATCTCACCCAGCCTAGTGCCTAGAACCAGCTCCCAGGCTACTGGACAGGTCTGTGCTTCAGACTTGCAAAGTGCTCCTGGCCCCTCCATGCATGTCCCCTAGAGTCCCATTGGAGGACACAGTCTTGATCTGCACACTGTGGAGTGTTGAGGAACACAGTAACAGAAGTTGACAGCTCTGTGGAGAACTGACGGTATTAACAATGGCCTTCTCAGGGAGCCCGCTCTTGTTTAGGCATCAAAAGGAAAGCAATCTTTGTGTACACACACACACACACACACACACACACACACACACACTCACTCACACATACACTTCCATGCACCACACACCTACCACGATGCAGAATTCTTCATTTCCTAACATGACTAAGAACTGCTTTCTAATCATGGAGTGTGAGGTCCGTCCCACACACTTCGTGAGCCTCAGTACTCCTTTCTGCAAAATGGGTGCCGTGATGCTTATAGCCAAGATACCCCCTACAAGGCTTGGGTCACATTCATCCTCCCCTTCAGGTCCCCAGGAAATGTGGCAATCCCAGTACTCACAGTATTACAATCGGGCTGCATTATAAGCTCGGTGGTCTTTGCTTATTTGTTAATTTAGCACCCAGAGGCTGCCTACTGACTGTCCATCATAGACCAGGCCCCACCACCAGCCAACTCAACAAAACCCAACGGTTAACTCTAAATTGCTGACAACCAGCCAGCAGATGCTGCGGATAGGAGAAACATGGAAGAGTTTGCTGCAAACAGTAGGAAAGGGGAAGAAGGGGTACAGAGAGGGTGCCGGCTAGCTGTACCCACAGCCCCTTCCTCTGTACCCTCGACCTCCCTTCCACACTCCTGCTTACGGAGCCTTCACCTACCCCCCCAGCAAAATGGGGGGGTGCAGAAGAAAAGTCTCGGTGAGGCGCTGCCCTTGGATAGTCAAACTTCCTCTGGGTCAAATAACACTCCTGATCCGGCGAACCCCTTGTCAGTCCCCGAAGACCGTCTTCCTCTATGGTACCCCACAGGGTCGGTGTGCCTGTCCTCCCTGACCCCAGGTTACTGTCCTTGTTCATGTAGACTTCGGCCAGGAAAGACCAGGCTCCGGCATCCAAGTCTCAGTTTCTCTTTCTGTAGCGCAGCCTGTAAAAGAGCCCCTGGGGCTCGACTGAGGACACTGAGGAGCTCAGCAGGACAGTGCCTATCAGAGCCCTCCACAGATACGTAGCCTTGTGTGGACATTGTTTTCTCAGGCAGTCCTGTGGAGAAGTGCCTGTGAGATGGCCGGGAGGAGGTTACAAAGGAGAAATCTTACTGTGGACTCACCTGGAAAGTCCCCAAAGCCGAGCACCATTGAGATGGGTAGAGGGCAAAGCTAAGTGTGGGCATTGTGGGGGTTAAGGAGGGAGCCGAAAGTTCTGGGAGCCTGAAGTCTAGCTGTGTGCTTCTTACAAGGTCTAGCCCCTTCTGTGTGGGATGGTGGCCAGTACAGGTTTGGGACAAACAGGAGAGTAACGTAGGAGGGAGGCTACCTTCAAGGTCACAGCCAGCTTTGAATGCCAACATGCTGGGGACTTTGGATTTCAGGTCAAAGCAAACCAAATGCCTGATGCTACGGCAGATCGAAGAGGAGAATTAATGCCAGGGGGACCAAGCAGCAATGGGGGCCAAGGAAGGATGTGGACCAGCTGAGGTCAAGGCCATGGGATGCAGAGAAGGGAAAGTATTTGAGGGATGTTCCCAAGATGGCACCATTGGGGCTGTATGATGGATTGACTGTGGGGTGTGATGCCCAGGAAGATCTTCCCATCCGGCAGAAGGGCCAGATGGACACCCAGGAATAAGAGTGAAGTAGATGAGAGAGAGGATAATTAAGTGCTAAATTGTGCAGCTTAATTTATTGCTTGGACAGTTGCCTCGTGCTATAAACCCCATTGCTCTAATGAGCTCATGACATCAGTCGGCAGGGAAAGTATGCCTAGCCCATCACCCATTGCAACTGCAGCCATATGCCAGTACTGCTCAGATGCCTATCTGGGTGGACAGACTAGCTGTTAGGCTTCTGACTCAGTTTACAATCGGGGGTACTAACCACTGTCAAGACCCTTTCTTAAACTACTACCAAGGACCCGGGGCTCCCATGCATGCTAGTCCAGAGAAATGCAGACTTTGAATCTGACAGTGATATAGGAACACAGGCCCTGATGTGCTGTCCAGGGGAGGTTGAGTCACATCCAGTCCCTTCCTACAGATGTGAACTTGACAGAACCCTAACTCTCTGAAGCACAGTTGCCTTATTTGTGAATTCACACAAGAATTGGGGGAGCATTCTGTGAACCTCTGTTACCATAGGAAAATCCCCCTGGCAGAAAAATATACTGGAGTGAGAGATAAGTCAGAGCTACTATTGACCTGTGAGTGCTACCCCTGCCAGCTGCTCTGGAGAGTGCAGAGGGTTGACCCTGTGTGCCTACTTTGGAGGGGACAACCAGGCCATACTTCATTATATCAGTATGATTATCAGGTCTTGTAAAAACATTTTAGTGTAGAATGAGGGGAGAAGTTTATGCTGGGAGAAGCCAGAGCTGCCCTTTGGAGAACATGGCACCAAAGTAGGCCTTGGTGAACATTGAGACTCTTCACCAAAGAAGCAGCCCTTGTGGGGCATGCTGATGTGAGCCATAAGTCAGTGCTTGGGAGGCAAAAAAAAAAAAAAAAAGATAACCCCTTACCTTGTTCTTCTTAATAAGGGAGTTCTAAATACCTTTGTTGGAAATGCTTACGAAAATGTCTGGCTCGAAGTTGGGTTGGGAGCCACGGAAACATGGAACATGCTGTCACCTGGAACTCCAGGGTCCCCAGAGGCCCACGTTCCCCCAGGTTGGTGCCATTAGCAGAGGGTAGAACCTTTAAGGGGTAGGGCCTACTGAGAGGTTTCAGGTAGTGGAAGCCTGGCTTAAAGAGGACTGAAGGTCCCTGGTCTGCTCTTTGTCTTTTCCGTTCCTGGCCATGAGGTGAACCAGCTTCCTCTGCCATGTTCCTGCACCATGATGTACCGCCTTACTACATGCTCCCAAGCAATGGGACCAACAGAATGTGAGGTATAAGAAACTTTTCCTCTTTTCAGGTGATTGCCTCAGGTATTTTCTTACAGTACCAGAAAGTCAACATCGCCACCCTACAGTAAGGGAAGCTGGGCACAGGGTAAACACCCACTCTATTTTTGTGGAAAAAAGAAATTGAGGTAGTTGCCAAAGAGTCATAGGCCAAAGCAATATTATTTTTCCCCACCAGATCACCAAAAGCTAAGATGTGACTTCTCAAACTTGATGTTGATGCTAAGAAGAAGAAATAGCGTTCAGGGCACTCCAAGGGGTGGTAGAATGTTACAGGTCTTCCCAGGGAACATCTGAGCTATTGGAAGCTTCAAAAACACCAATGCTCTCTAGCAGAGCAGTCGCACTCACCACCCAGTAGAGTCTCAGGATGGGGCAGGACCAGTGCAGAAAGGGAACTCACCACAGAGCACTCAAACCAGCCCAAACGCTCAACAATTGGGGATGTCAAACTATGACCATTCCTGGGATGCTGTGAAACTGTTTAAAATCGCCATTCAGACGTGTGTGTGTGTGTGTGTGTGTGTGTGTGTGTGTGTGTGTGTGAAGAAGTGCCCATGAGATATTAAGTGGGAGAGAACGAGTCACCATGCCACATGCATACACAATCATGGATGGCCGATTAGCCCCTGGATTCCCTCAAACACCAGTACCCACTGGAGCCTAAGTCTCTCATATAAAATGGAGCAGTGTTGGCACCTGATCCCTGAACAGCCTCCTGTCTGCTTTCATCATCTGAGTGACTTCTAATGCCTGAGATTAGAAACTTCTGTGTGAATAGCCACACTGCATTGGTTAAGAACTAGGACCAGAAGAAAACGTCTCTGGGCATGCTCAGTACGGAGATGCAAACAGGTTTTTAGTCACTGTTTGGCTGAATCTGCAGTTGAGGAATCCACAGATGTAGAGGGCCAGCTGTGTGTACAGCCATCTCTGACCATTTTTATTTCTTCCTTTTAGCCTATCTGTATTTGTTTCTTTTTAATTATGTGTTTTTGTGTGTGTATCTGTCTGTCAGTGGGTTTGTGTCCATGGATGCAATGCCTTCAGGTGGCCAGAAGAGGGAGTCAGAGTTCCTTGGAGTTGAAGTTGCAGGCAGTTGTGAGTCACTCAATGTGGGCCCTGGATACTGAAACCTCTGCAAGAGCAGTATGCACTCTGAACTGTTGGGCCATCGCTCAGTCTCACCTATTTATATTTCAGACATGTAAGGGAAAGGATGCATATTGCTGTGAAACAGTGAAGTTGTGTCTATGTTGACTTTTTCAAGAAGAGAATGAGTAGAGGTCGCATCTGGAGACACAGAAACACTCAGACTCTCCTCCGTCCAGGTATGCTAGGCATGGCCAGGGAGACCTCCAACAGCTCAGGGACAGCTGTGGCACTGTCTCTCAGTACTCTTTGTGAGGGGGCATCTCCTCTAATGAGGGACCTTTGGGGGCTACACCCAGTCCGCAACACCCACAGGCCACTTCTGGAGTCCATTCTCAGTCCTTCACTTTCCTAGGACCTAAGTCCTGTCTTCTGAATTCATGCTTCTGCTCTGCATCACCTGGCTCTTCAGAGCTATCCTATGCGTGCCCCAGGATGCCCATGTCTTACTTGTAATGTCAAACGCATCCAATAGAAGCTGGGAATGACAGGTGACACTTTCTCCAGATCCCAGGGGCCCCCTCCCATACTGGCTGCTGACTTTGACAGAGGCAAAGGTAGACTCCCTTGCCATGCACCTGCTGGATTCACCAGATACCAAATTCCTTCCCCTGTGCAGCTGCTTACAGAGGAGAGGCAGCTCTTCTCTCCACTCGGGCCAGAAGGTCAGGATGGTGATACACAGGGCAACACAGTCCAAAAGAACAACAAGTTAGACACAGTCTCCTCTACCCAAGATCCCCCTCTGCATATTCAACAGAGTGGAGGCAGTGGTGGTACCTGTGGGAAGGCAGTGGAGGGGCAAGTCCCTGCTAGGGCTCTAAGGTTCTCTCGGTGATTTCAGAAGGGACCTCACGTAACTGGCGTGCACGGCAGCTGGGGGATGGAGAAGAAGCATTGCTGTTATTCCGGCTGGCCAGGTGGGAAAGGGAGGCCACAGGGGCTTGCTCAGCTCAGCTGAAAAGGACTGGGGAAGACCTGGGCACTGGAGGCAGGCCCATCAAAAGTGCTTCCTTTCCCACATAGGATGATCTTAATCCAGTTGTTTGTCTTGGAGTCTTGGTTTCCCGGCCTGCGAAATGACCTACTAGCCTTTGAGCGTGTCCCTGTGAAGACTGGCGAGAATGTAGGCCCATACCCAAGTACCGTGCACGGTAGAGTAAAAATACAACTGCTGACTGCAACGGTTCTTTTCTCGGTAATTGCTCTGTCTGGCTCCAGATTCCATGGGGAGGTAGAGGTGGGAGTGGATGGATAAGCTTAATTCAAGGTCTGCAAGGGCGTCGTCTTCCTCCAGACGGAAGCTAGGAGGCATGCATGAAAATCCAGAGGAACCGCCCTCACTCTTCCCTGATCAAGTGGGTCCCACCTGACCAACCAGGTTCTGCACCCGCTTTCCACAGGAGCTGTGGCAACAGGCCCTTCTGTTTGGTCTCTGGCTCAAGCCTCAGCAGCTGGAGGACACACAAAACGAGATGTCCTGTTGTGTGTCAGGCCCGATATCGCCGTTTGTGGAGGACAGTCCAGAGACACTCGCCAAGTACAAGTGTAAAGCAGGGCCTGGAGTCTGGATGGCTGTCACTGGGCTGTCACTGTCCTTCTCTCCTCTGGCTATTGTCTCTCCCGCTTCGCTGCTTCTGATTTTAAAAGTGGATGCTTTCCAACAGAATCCTTTGACAAACCTGCCGTGGACAACAGCATGCTTCCCGTTTTGTGTGTGGATCTGAATGCATGAGAAAAAAAAAAGCAACAAAATGTCCTTGAGTTGCCGCCATCAGGAGAGTGGCTGGTGGCTGCCTTTTCCCCTCAACCCCAGGGTGGGTGTGCCATTGTGAGCAAGCTGTAGACCCCCCAAGCAACCAGAACATTCTGTACCTTGTGGCAATTAGTCCCCACTTGGCTTAAGGACTCCAACATCAAAGGAGGTCTCCGTCTGCTGCCCAGGGGAGGCCCAGGGAATGCTTCAGAGTGGAGCCCTTTCCCCTCATTAGGGGGCTCCAGCCACCAGCAAAGCAAGCTCTGGACAACAGGCCGGGCCCCATCAAAGGCCTCCTTCTTCTGCATGGCCTCTGTAATCCAGGGCTTGAGTGTGCCCCGCCCCCTTGCCTGGACCAGCTCAAAGCAGCCGTCTGGGGACACCTGCCTGCTCTCCAGGGCAAAGCCAAGTGAATTCATTCACAAGACAAAACACTATTTTCCTGTCTCAAAACTCCTAGGGCCCTGCTTTGAGCTGCCTGCAGTCAAGGCCTACAGGACTTACAATCCCTGCCCACTAACAGTGGGCCTGAAGTCAGGCCCCTCCTCCACAGTCTCCCCAGCCTTTGAAAGCCCCGAACACAAACAGGAGCTAACTTAAGCCACTTAGCAATGCCTCTTTAGCCCTGATCTGCTCTTTGGTGAGGTAGGTGGCCAACCTGGAGCCAGCAGTCCTGAGAGCAGGGGTGACCAGAGGGGACAGTGCAGAGCTGCCTCTGCCGCCAGAAGTTTTCTCTTGCACACCAGAGTGACGGTGAGGTGGGGAAGAGACTCTGTGCACTCGCCTCAGCGCCCAGAGTTCTCAAGCAGAACGGTGGGATTTAGTCATGCTGCCACAGAACTACCCACCTGTGTACCTGTCTGCCAAGTCCTTGGTCTATCTGTCTGTGCATGCATCTGTTCATCCATCCATCTGTCCGTCTGTTTATCCGTTTGTCTGCCCATCCCTCCATCCATCCTCTGACATATCAGATTCAGTTCCATGCTTTGGGATTTTTAAAAATAATTAGACACAAGTCCTCCCCTCACGAAGAAGGGAAAGAGATGGCATTCCTGACAATACATATATACCATGGAGGCCTGGGGTAGCCTGGAATGTGTGAGAAATACTGTTTCACTCTTGAAGTTGGTGTGTGGCCACAGGGTAATGGGGAGGGTGGGGGAGGTGGGGAGGTGGAGGGTGGGGTAGGGTAAGGGATGAGGGCAGAGCTAGAGAATGGGACCCTTCATTCCATGAATCCTGTTTTTTGATGACCTCTTTTATCTGCCTAACACACACACACACACACACACACACACACACACACACACACACACA
>CABHPP010121185.1:0-18378 GCA_902168425.1 Peromyscus attwateri | reverse complement strand
GTGGTGGTGGTGGTGATGGTGGTGGTAGTAGTGGTGGTGATGGTGGTGATGGTGGTGGTGGTGGTGGTGGTGGTGATGGTGGTGGTGGTGAAGGTGGTGGTGGTGGTGGTGATGGTGATAGTGGTGATGGTGGTGGTGGTGATGGTGTTGATGGTGGTGGTCATAGTGGTGGTGGTGGTGGTGGTGATGGTGGTGATGGTGGTGGTGGTGGTGGTGATGGTGGTGGTGGTGGTGATGGTGGTGCTGTAGGATGGTCTGTATGTCAAATTACTCTGATTGGTCAATAAATAAAACACTGATTGGCCAGTGGCTAGGCAGGAAGTATAGGCGGGACTAACAGAGAGGAGAAAAGAACAGGAAGGTGGAGGGAGAGACTGCCAGCCACCGCCAGGACAAGCAGCATATAAAGATGCCGGTAAGCCACCAGCCACGTGGCAAGGTATAGATTTATAGAAATGGATTAATATAAGATATAAGAACAGTTAGCAAGAAGCCTGCCACAGCCATACAGTTTGTAAGCAATATAAGTCTCTGTGTTTACTTGGTTGGGTCTGAGCGGCTGTGGGACTGGCGGGTGAGAGAGATTTATCCTGACCATGGGCCAGGCAGGAAAACTCTAGTTACAGTGGTGGTGGTGTAGGACTAATGATGGAAGTAACATAGGTATTGATGGAAGTGGGAGTAGTAGTAGTGATACCGGTGCTGGTGGAGGTAGCTTAGGTGGTGATGATGGTAATACTGGCAGTATTGATGGCAGTAGTGGTCATGGCGATGGTAGTGGTGATTTTGATGGTGGTGATGGTGGTGATATCGATGGTGGTATTGACACAGGTGGTGATGAAGGTGATGTATGGGTCGTGGTGGTTGTGGTTTAGGGGGAGATAGATGATAGTGGTAATCTCAATAGTGGTGGTGTTGTGGCAATGGTGGTGGTAATGGTGGTATTAATACAGGTGGCAATGGAGGCAGAGGTGGTGGTTTAGGTGATGGTAATGGCAGCATCCATTGCAGGGGTGATGTGGCTGTAGTGGTGGTGATGACGGTAGTGGATTGATGGTGCTAGTAGCTCAGGTGCTGATGCAGTCAGCGTGGCGACAGGGGTGAGGCACTTTGTGGGGACTCAGTCACTTCCTGGGGTCTCCCTGTGGATCTGGACAACCTTTGCTTCCCATCTTCCTCTGCCCTTACCTTTTGGAATCAGGTATCGTGAGCAGGAGTTGAAGGACAAGGCTGGCACAGGAAGGAGCTGAGTATGGAAAATGGCCTGAGTCTAGAGGGGCTAGAGAGGCTAGGGAGGGAGGTAGAAGCAGAGGCCGAGCCAACGGGGCTGCCGCGGAAGAGGCTGTTTCCCACTGTAACCCTTTCCCTGTCTAACTGCCCTTCTGTGGACAGACAAAACTCTTCTGAGTGGTGTCTATGGGGAGAAGACGGGCAAACACTGCCTTCTGCGTCTTTCACTGCCCTCAATGGCACAGGCACCAAGGCCTAAGGAGCTCAGGGGGCCTTGAACTGTGGTCCAGCAGGTACCCCTAGCAAGGTGGGTAAATGACACTCCCAGAATCATCTAGGGAAATTTGGAATGAAACTGGATTTCTTGGGTGCCCATCCTGGTTTTTATCATCACCCTGCAAACTCTTTGACCCCTGAGTCACTGGGAGACAGAGAGGAAAACTCAGAGATACAGTTAGCCAGGTACCAGGAGAAGGCAAAAGTCAGCCAGCCTCTGAGGCCCTGTGGTGCTCAACCACCTTCCCCAGGCATCTGAAGCTCCCCAGGCCTGCCACTCATCCTGGGTATTCCCCAGCCCGCTTACCTGCTCAGGGATCCCGGAGTGGGAAGGGCAGCCATGCCTGGGACAGACTTTGGGTCTCCAAGGGTGTGATCTTGGCAGGCCCCAGACACGTGCAGGGTTCCCCACCCCACCCCAGAGGGGTATCAGCCACCATCACACACGGGGCAGAGCGGCGCCAGGCCCAGTCTGGCCATCGCAAAAGACCTGCTGGCACCTGCGGACAGTAGCTCGTCACCCTGCCTCTCCCTGCATGGACCTCATTAACACCCTCCCTGGGGCTGGGGCTGGGGTTGAGGGGAGAGAGAGAGAAACAGCCAGGCAGTGGGAAGAGTCGCAGCTTGGCTCTTGCCTGTGTGTGACTGCGGCATCTCCTTCTTTTTATCTGTTGCACCCAGTCTGCAGTGCATACAAGACAAAGCCCATCAGGGAGCCAAGCGGAGCCCCCTCCTGTGCCAGGCACACAGTGGGTACTCAGAGACATCTTCTCTCCAGAGCTGATATTAAGGCTCCCGCCTCCCCAGGCACAGCACTGAAGGAAAACCATGCAGACTTCTCCATGCCTAATTCCCATCCTCAGTACCCACCCCACCCACCCACCCCCGAGACCCTGGGAGAAGCGCAAGTTTGGTGAGCTATGGGACCAAACCCAGGCCCCAGACTGCCCCAGCTTGCTGAGACCTGGATTCTGGACATGTTCAAGCGGATGCTTGGACCCAGCTACTGTGGTCACCCTCGGTCTGCTAGTCACAGACCGTGCTCCCTAAGAGGGGCTCGTTGGCATGGCAGGGTGTTAATCCTGTCTACCTTGAGAGGAGGTATGATATTGAGAGAATGTGTGTTTCCCTGAGAGGGCCTCTCACCCACCTCCCTGGGGTCTGGCTCTGGAGACCCCTGAACTGCTACAGGAAAGCCCCAGGAAGAGTGAGGAGCGGGGAACAGGATGGTGTGGGGAGCTGCAGAACAATGGCAGGCCAGCCTGTGGAGTGTCCTGAGAGGCCAGCCGACGCTTCTTGTCATCACATTTTCCAGTCACCTGCCTGGGAACCTGAGGAACAGATTAAGGAGCCAAACACATATTATTTCTTTTGTTTGAGGTGCCAAGTTTGATGAGATGAATTGGCCGTCTGTTCTCCAGCTTCGGGCAAGCCAGAAACCTGGCCCTCCCGAGCTGCCTCTTTTGTCGGCGGCTAACAAATGTCGAGGTGTGGGAGTGGATGGGACTCCCCTTCCTCTGCAGAGCCCAGCTAGCTGACCGTCCACCAGCCAGGTTCCCTGCTCTAGGCCCAAGAATGAGCTGGAAAGGGACCTGAGACCAGGGCCGGTCCTGTGAATATTCCCCAGCCTTGGTTTCCCCCCTGATTAAACAGTGTATCCTCTAGCTCTGACACACAGAAGTGATGGTGTTATCTGATATCTAGGCAAGGGAAGGCTATCTCTTTGGGCATTCCCTGGGATAAGGCCATCAAAGTTCCTTACCCCTTTTACCAGAGTCCAGTGAACTGGCCAAGGCCCTTGCAAGTGTCCTTGAGCAGGGCTTGGGCAGGATTCCCAACCTGAGGACTGGCTTTCCTGGCAGGGATTTGAGTTCAAATCCCTCTTCATAATTTAGGGGCCACAGGAAAGAGGCATGAACAGAGATTTTGGAGAGTGCCTTTCCCAGAACTGAGCAGCAGAATTTCCATCTCATTCTCAATGGACTTGAGGACCTTAGGAAGGTCTAGAATGTGTGGCCTGGGATCTGGGAGGCAAGTCTGCCCCATTCCAGAGTAGCAGCCCCCAGACTGTGAGAATAGAAAGAACCGGCATGCCCCCCATGTCTCAGATGCAGGCTGTCCCTGGGCGCCTCCCAGAAGATGCTGGGTGACAGCTGGTCAAGAAGTGTAGGCCTAGGCAGGGGCTCTTCATGCAGGTTGAGAGATGGGAAGCTGGAGCTGTTACTTCAACAATACAGGCTGCCCTCTGTCAAAAGAACCCAAAGCAAGGCAATGTTTAGAGCAATGTGAGATTTTATTCAGGACAATTGTGGCAGGGAACTCCACCTTGGTGCAGAGATGGGCTTAGGTCTGAACGCATCATGAACCAGGGGAGTCTACTGCTTCAGAGAGGGAAAGAAAGCAGTGTGTGTGTGCATGCATGTGAGTGTGTGTGTGTGTGTGTGTGTGTGTGTGTGTGTGTGTGTGTGTGTAGACAGGCCTCGGGGATGGTGGAGGCTGAGCATAGAGCCTGGCAGACATAGACATACCTGTAGTGGGGGTGTTGGGGTGTGTCTAAAGCTGAATTAAGGAGTTATACAGACAGGTCTAGAAGAAGGTCCAGGAGCCAGGGTAGACCTTCCATCCCTCCCTATGTGGGACTACTTAACTCTCTTACCACACTCCCCATCAGGGCATCCTGACCACCTGCACTGAGCCCTTCTGAGTTTATTTTATGGAAACTTCACAGCTCAGATACACATCAAGGTTCCATTTCACAGGCCAGACCACTGAGGCTATAATGAGCACTCACTAGGTCAGCAAGACACAGAGCCATGGTGAGAGGCCTGGGTGTCAGATTCCTTGTGGCTTTCACAGAGAAAAGATGTCGGTCTATCCCCAAATCGCATTGGAGTCTCTGACTAGCACTCCCTGGGCCTAGCCAAAGTCCAGCCTCCTGCTTCCCCTCACTTAACCACTGATGGCTGGCCCTAACCAGATCCTGAGAGGATTCCTAGCTCCAAGGCTCAGCTTCCACCTGCCCCTCCCCCCAGATGTTGGGTGAACTGCTTGCAAAGTGATGGTAGCCTCAGCCCGGGAGGCTGGGCCAGGGGGACCTTGAGAGCGAAACCTGAAAGAAAATCTGAAACACACATGGGCTGCCTTGGCTTAGAAACCTGAACCCCTCAGGTGTGGCCGCCGGCCTCTCCGCCTCTTCCCCCCCTGCCTCAGCTGTGCCTCTGAGGGACTGCCCCTCTTCCTTGGCCTCTGCTAGAACTAGAGAAGCCAGCTGGGGCTTCAGACCCAAGAATGCCGGGCTGGAAGAGAGCACATGGTCAGGGCCCCTCCCTTTCAGAAGGAGACACTGAGGCCCACGAGGGAAGTTTTTCTCCCATCAAAGGACAAAAGAAGGGCAAGCATCCCAGTTTCAGGTGCAGTGGGAGATGCTGATTGGAGACCCAGGTTGACTGGAGACCAGCCTCTCCCAAACTCAGAGAGCCACCTTTATCCAGTGGCTTTATCCTCAATGCCAGGACAACCTGTCTCCTCATCCTTGCACCTG
The DNA here is from genome assembly GCA_902168425.1 of Peromyscus attwateri. Lineage (NCBI taxonomy): Eukaryota > Metazoa > Chordata > Mammalia > Rodentia > Cricetidae > Peromyscus > Peromyscus attwateri. Next base: position 13,331 of record CABHPP010121185.1, on the reverse strand, counting down.
CCGCTCCTGCCTTAGCCCTCTCCCAGCTAGCCAGGCACCCTTGCAGGCTGGAGCTAAAACCGGAGGAGGGGAGAGTTGACAAGAACAGCCTTGGGGACTGGAGCCTGGTTCAACTCAGGATAGAAGGTGGATCCATCCCATCGACCTAGTCTGTCTCCTGCTGTTTATGTACCATGTCCTGCTAGCACTCAGCCTGTGGCCTCCAACATGTGGCTGCACTCTCTCCTCTGAAATACAGAGGCTGGGGGAACAGCTGTTGCCAACGGTGCCAGGGGTTCTTTTGGGCCAACTGAGTGCTTGCTAGGAAGGAATGGCCCACCGAACTTCTTGCCAATGGCATTACACTCTTGATTGCAGATTGGATTCCCATGGGGGAAGGCATGGTCTGGGAACCAGCTGGGCTTTAGAGCAGGGAAGAGCCTGGGACTCAGGGGCCAGCAGGACCAAGCTCAAATCTTAGAGCAACCACTGAGAGCCAGTGGCCACCACCTGAGTGGATGACTTGACTTCTCTGAGGTTGGTTTCTGCACCTGTCAAAACGGGCACACACGGCTGTTTAATAAAGAGCGATGGTGATGGGCAGATTTTATAGTCACATAGCATGCTCAGTGTGCACTGGCTTTCTCTGACCCCTGTCTGCCCACCCTTCCTCAGGCCCACTGTCTCCGCCTCGACAGCCTGTCTCCTGCCCGTGGCTGCTTTCTAGCTTAACACGGTGTATTTCAGAAGTCAGGGGGATGGGAAACAGAGCTGTGTCAGAGGTTGGCTGTGCGTCTGCCAGGACCATCTAGGCATCACTTTTCCAAACTATTAAACGGTGGGTGGTAGGTGGATGAGATGCCCTGGCATCCCTAACACAGGGAGATGCTGGGAGGAGGGACAGAATCCCAGAGATCTGGGTGGGATGAACGCAGGGTAGGGCTCACAGATGCCCTGCATCCAGGAGGACCGTGCTTCTGTGGCACATGTGTGGAGGGTAGCTTCCCTCCTCCCCTGCTGCACCCCCTTACCTCCCCGTCTTACCCACCCCTCTCTATGTCAAGCTATCGGGTGAGAATTGGACTCACTTCTTGTGTTGGTGGGAGTACAAGAAAAAGCCTTCCCCCCCCCGCCCAACTTGGAAAGCCAGGTTCAAGTGAAGCAGCATCGTCAGGGATGAGGTCTGGAACTGTCATTTTAGGGTGAGCCTTAGTCATTCAGGGCCTCCTCAGGCTTGAGTCTTACTGATCCTGAGTTTAAAAATTATAGAACAGCTCTCAGAGGGCTGTGGGAATGTCAGCAGTATGCTTTCCTTTGTCCAGCCTCGGATTTTCAGTCTGTCCTTCAGTTGTAGCAAGGGTTAACTATCATCTGCATCCGTTTACTAGGGCTGTGTAATAAATCACCAGAAATGAGAGGCTTAAAACAACGAAATCTGTCCTCTCAGAGCCCGAGGGCAGAGGTCTGAAGCGCAGCCCAAAGGAGGGCTGCCTCCCTGTCCAGCCTCTGGCGGTTGCTGGGAAGCGCCGGCTCCTTGACTTGCAGAAGCAGCTCCCAGGTTTCCAGTGCTCTCTAAGTGACTTTCCTCCATCAGCATCTGTGTCGAGACTCTCTTCGAAGGACACCGATCACTGGGTTAGGGTCACCTTGATGTTCCATGTCCTCAGCGTGATCATGTCTGCCATGACACTGTTTCGCAATAAAGTCATATTGACAGGTGCGTGAGTTAGGATTCTTTGGGGGGACACACAATTAACCCTTCACTATTCCTAAAGAGTCAGGCTGTGGAAGGTGTCCAGGAACTGGGGATGGTAGATAGATGGATGGAGAGATAGATAGATAGATAGATAGATAGATAGATAGATAGATAGATAGATAGATGATAGACAGATAGCAAGGGAGAGAGGATGCTGTGTGTTCTTGAAGATATGTATACCCTCTCTGTGCCTTGGTTTTCTCAATGGTAGTACAAGGATAACAGATTTGGCCTGCCCCAAGGACCACATGAGGTCCCATCTACAAGTCACCTGATATAGATAACATGGCCAGCAAGCAACACACATGAAATTCAGTCCCTTCCTCATAAAGAGATGGTCTCCTGAGGGACCACTGGTGGGTAATACAGTGATCTCCTTCTGACTAGGAGAAAGGAGGAAATGGCGCCAGCGATAACAGAGAGGGTACGGTGCCAGGCTGGTGGTTTGCAAAAATCTCCAGGGCCATAGACTGAGAAGAGCTACTGAGCCATTGACTTTGGAGTCCAAGACATCCACTCCCCCAAGGACTGAGCTCAACCCAGGACTGGGCTGCCGTGTCCAACAGCCAGGCCAGCGCTGGGCAGCTGGGCTGGACCTGGCAGAATGCGTAGTCCTGGAGTGATTGGAAGGGACAGTGGGGCTGGGTGGGGAGTGAGCAGAGTGAGGTGCCGAGCAGGCATCTAGCAGCCTCAAGCTGTGCTGTGTTGATCCAGGGAGGAGACAGGAAGGCACTGGGAGGAAAAGGGTGCTTCCAAATGGGAGCCCCGGGGAAACCCCTGGAGTCCAAAGGCAGAAGGAGCAGAGCATAGAGCTATGCAGTTCTGAGGTCCTCCGAGCAGCAGACCCCCACGGAGCTGAAGCTGGAGGTGAAGGCCAGCACGGTCCTCTCTACCACTCACTCTCCTCTCTTCCTTTATCTCCATCACCACATCCTTCTTCTTCATCTATGACAGCTGCCTATCAGTCTCCCACATACGTGACTGCAGAACCTGTGAGTGCCCCCTGATTAAAGACAGGAGACTGTGTAGAGGGATGATGGCAAAGACCTTGAGAAACCTTGAGATGTACATACGAGTCACCCCAGGTCACCCAGGTGAACTGATGTTGCTCAGAGTGATGTGAAAGGATCCAGTCAGAGGGGAGGATGCTAAGGAGGAGGTCGGTATGGAGGAGGGGCCAGAGGTCACAGAGCCCGAGCCCTGCCCACACCTTGATTTCAACCCCATAAGTTTCCAATATCTGCTCTATGAGCACCTGTGCCTATGAGAACACATTTGTCTTGCCTTAATCTGCACGGCCATTGTTATAGTGGCAACAGGGAACTAATACAGAGTCCTCAACTGCTGCTTCCTCCCCAGCTCCATGCTTGCTGCCCATGGTCACTTGCTGGAAGCTCCATCATTTCTTCTTGTATCTCCTCTTCCTCCTGCTGCATCTTCTCCTCCATCTCCTCCTCCTCTCCCTCCTCCTCCTCTTCACCCTATTCCTCTCCAGCACCCACCATAAAAGAGCACAGCCCTGGTGGACTATGTGACTATTCATTATTTATTTCTGGAAACCTCAATATTCTCGGCCAAAGCCAGAGTCCTGGGTGTCGTGGGCAATGAGAAGAAACGGCGCTGGCAATGGAGATCACCTCATCATGGTCACTCTGGAGACATGTCTTTTGGCTGCTCCCCAATGCCCTGTCATCCAAAGCTGGGCTGGGGCCTGTGGCACACACCCGGTGGGGCAGGGACTATAAAGGCAAACACGTGCAGGCCCCCAGTGGCTGCCCAGCCTCCCGACCCCACTGCATTGGATGAAAAGGGGGACATCAGCAGGGACTCGGTGCTGGCTTGACTTTGCAGCTTCTGTCCCACGAACTGCCTCTGGCATCCTGTGCAGGGCCAGGCCTAAGGTAAGTGACGGTTTCCTAGGAACACTTGCTAAAGATACCCTCGCACCTGGGAAAACAACTGTTAGCTCAGAGCTGTGGGGGCTCTTGAGCGGGGTGGGCAGGACCCAGCAGCAGAAGCATAATTGCCTGGCTGCTCCACAGCCCAGGGAGAGAGCTCCCTCGCCAATGTGTCCTGGGAAATCAAATCCTGACTTCCTCAGCTGCTGTCCCCAACAGTGCTCTAGTAAATTAGCCAGCAGGTGAGTCTCCTGTGGACTCATCAAAAGTTTGTCCATCTCTTGGACAAACTCAGGAAGAATAAGCCCCTGGCGTTCAACCTTGGCCTTCAGTCTGTCTGCGTGCAAGAGAAGCCAGAGTTACCTTGCTTTGCCCCTTCACTATATGTTGAGACCATCTAGAAGAACAGTACATGCCACCATATCTCAGAGTTGAAAGTCATTCATCAGTCGAGGACAATGTTTACAAGCTTAGGTCAGTTCTAGCCACAGAACCATCGGCTACTGGTTCTGACTGGTGTCCTCACCACCCTGCCACATGACTGGCTTTGTGGAAAGACAACTATGGAACCCTCACTGGAATTGTCGCCCACTCCCTGGGATAAATAGGGTCTCAATGCCAGGGGAGATTTGCCTCTCTTAAAGGGAGGGCATGTGCCATCTTCATACACACACACACACACACACACACACACACACACACACACACATTCTCCCCTTGGTGCTCAGTGACAGGAAGACTTGAAGCCAGGGGCTTGAAGACACAGGGGCTTCCCAGACTCCCCTTGCCCCTGTCTTGACCTCCTGTTGAACAGCCCCACTCCCTACCCTACCCCACCCCCACTAGGCTAAATACCTTCTCCTGGTTGTCCTGTTTATTGTTGTCTGTATTCTTCTACTCTGACCACTTCCCAGGATAGGAGCAAGTCAAAAGTGAGCATGCTCAAATTCATTGGCTACGTTGCTATTGCTGTTGGAATTTCAAAGCTTCAGGGCTCTGGGTGTGATCTCACATGGCAGGACTGATGGCCAAGGCCCCAGGCAGGAATCCACCTGTAACTACCCAAGCATCCAGAAGCAGAGCCTGCTACCAAGTGTTTGCTGAGCACAGCTGAGACTTATCCAGGTCTTGGAAAAATTTCCATTTACAGTGTTTGCACTTTATGGTGATGTGACAGCTGGAGGCGCTCAGAAATTAGGATACTTTGGAGTATGTATGTATGTATGTATGTATGTATGTATGTATGTATTTTGTATGTATTAAGATTGATTTAGGAGCTGGAGAAATGGTTCAGTGGTTAAGAGCACTGACTGTTCTTTCAGAGGACTCAGATTTGATTCCCAGTAGCTGTGATAATGACGCACAACCATCTGATAGTCCTTTTCCAGGGGATCTGACACCCTCTTTGGACCTCTACAGGCACCATGCAAACACTTGGTGAACATACATGCCTGCCAGCAAAACACTGCACCCGATGCGCATGCATGTGCCCCCACACATTCACACACAAATAACAATTATTTTAATTTTTTAAGTATGTATGTGTATGCCACATGTATACAGGTACCTGCAGAGGCCAGAAGAGGGCATCTGATCCCTTCCAGCTGGAGTTACAGGCAGTTGTGAGCTACCCAATGTGGGTGCTGGGAACTGAATTTGAGTCCTCTGGAACTGCAAGCACCCTTACCTGCCCAGCCATCTCTCCAGTTCCTCCTTTCAACTTGGATCTTTTCCCTACTCTAGCAACATAGAATGTGAGCTTCTCCTGTGTGCTAATATGCCAGCAGCCACCACCCAGTGCCATAGGATCATAGTGGGGAACCTAAGCTCTGAAGGTCTTCTAGCTGCCTGTGTGTTTGGAGAGAGGGGTTCAGTGCATTACACAAGCTTTCCCACACTTCAGTAGAAATTAGGCTTTGTGTTTGGCAATTCTACCCACTGTGGGCTACTGTGTGCATCCAAAGTGCCCAGCTGTGGGCTAGTGTGTGCATCCAGAGTGCCCAGCTGTGGGCTAGTGTGTGCATCCAGAGTGCCTAGCTGTGGGCTAGTGTGTGCATCCAGAGTAGCCAGCTGTGGGCTAGTGTGTGCATCCAGAGTGCCCATCTGTGGGCTAGTGTGTGCATCCAGTGTGTGTTTAGGTGTGTTAACTCAGCCTTGATGTTCCAAAGGTTGGGGAAGTTTCAACTTGACAAAACTTTCATTTCGTGATGGGATCATCAGGGTGTGATGGACCCACCAGCCTCGGAGCTTTTGCACATGCCAGGCCTTGTTCTTGGTGCTGCAGAAGAAGTAGGCATGCCCCACACACAATTCCCCTGAAGTCAGAGTAACAGAAAAGAGAACTGTAAGACAGTTTTAACGACAGGAGCGGAGGGAACAGGACGCAGTGCGAACGGAATGCTCACACTCAGAACACTTGGGGCTGGCTGGCTGACAGGAGGTCACCTAAGAAACTCACGCTAAAGATCAGAGTGGAAAGACAGGAGCAGCTGTGCAGAGTCCCAGCTGAAGGACACTCCAGGCAGCGAGCGGTGAGGCCAGGGTGAACCCTAAGAAGGGCGCAGGGCCAGTTCACCAGGATCTGAGGGTCATGGTGAAGAGCTGGGCTACCCATGATGCAACACTAAGCCATCAGAAGATATTAGGCATGGGGCATGGCGTGCACTTTCCACACGTCACTCCCATCTGTGCACTTCGCCCACCTGAGTACATGATCCGTGTTCGAGAGGCTAGATGCCTGTCCAGTGTAACAGTTCTGTGAGTTCCTCGGCTTCCTGGTTTGCTTTGTGACTCTGCTAGGACCACTGGTAGCCATCTTTTTCTGGATGTTCTGTTTCATGTTTCTTCAAAGTGGGCTATCCTACCTAGAACATGACCGGACTACCAAGATTGCTGGCCAGAGCTTTGTGGACTTGTTGCCATGGCCACAGTCCTGGCCAGCTGCAATTTGTTCTAAGAACCTTCACTTCATGCTCTTTGTCTTTTCCTGCTGACTTTCTGAACCTACATTTTCAGAAATGAGTACCCAACACAACGAGACCCGCTGCTTACTCCTGGGCACTTACTTGTTGACAACATTTCCTGAGCCCTTCCTGAGTGCCAGTCACACTGGTAAACATTTGCAAATGTGATTTTATGTAACTTTCACCATTACCCTCTCCCTATCTTATGGCTGTAAAAATTGCCATAATACCAATCAGAACCAGCCTTCTCCTGCATCAGGCTGTGGCTACAAAAAATCTAGAGAGCCAGAAGAGAATAAGAAAGACAGGGTTCCTGGTCCAGAAAGTTTCCTTTCCAACAAGAGAGGGAATGGGAGACAGACAGCGACCCCACAAGAGGAAGAGAAGGGAGCAGAGGAGGATATGGAACATAGAGTGTCCTGATTCAGACATCAGAGTTCAGGGGAAGCTTCCTGGTTGGCCTGGCCTTCAAGGAGAAAAGTCTTGAAAGGTGAGAGGGAGACATTTTCAGGGGAGGATGCCCTTCAAACTTAACTGGTGGAGGCTCCAACTGCTCCGAGATCACAACTGAGCGAGCTTCTAGGGGAGGAGGAATTTTCCAGTTAGGGAAGGGGTTGGGTTGAGAGATGAGGCCCAGAGGTTTAAGAGTTCATGTGTTTTTAAGGGTTCTGGGTATTTGAGTTAGGATGGGACAGTGAAAAGGACATGGTGTCCCCTTGAGCCCTTCCCACACTACCCCAGGAATGGAATGGGTTTGTCTACACAGAATCATTTGTGTCATAGAATGAGCACCTCCCACGAGGCACAGTGTCATGGACCGAATACTCCCATAAACTGTATGAATTTGTTGACATTTGCTGATTGGAACTGTGCACTGGTCATGTGATGCTATTTGAAAAATTGGATATCTATTCCCACTATATCAAAACCAGGGAATTTACTGATAAATTACAAAACCAAACCACTTGAAGGGAAAATGATCACTTATGCGTAGTGTGTCTTCTACAACACTGAGTGTTAATGCTAAGAAGCTCATGGAGTTGCATAGTAACCAGGAAGGACACCGTGGGGTTCTAAATGCAGGCAGCTGGTGAGAGAGAAAACAGATTCAGTTAGCTTATAGGAACGACAGGAAAGCGGTCCCTTTCTGACGCATCCTCTCCATTCCACTGGCCATTCTCCTCTTTTACACCAGCCCAAGTCAGGGTGGATTTACAGTATGTTTAACAAAGATTTACACCTTAACATATAAAGAGCCTCTTTTTAAAGTATGTTGTTGTTTGAGATTATAAGTACATCATTTCCCCTTCCCTTTCCTCCCTCCAAGTCTTCCCGTATATCCTTCCTTGTTCTCTTTCAAATTTAGGGTTTCCTTTTTCATTCATTGTTGTTACGGTGTTGGGGGGGGGGGTTACACAGCTGTGAATGTATTCCTAAATACGTGTAAATACAACTTGCTGAGTCCATATAATTTTTTTCCCAAGACTGTTTAGTACTTGCTGTCCTGGAACTCACTTTGTTACCAGGCTGGCCTTAAACTCAGAGATCCGTCTGCCTCTGCCTCCCGAGTGCTGGAATAAAGGCGTGTGCCACCACCGCCCGGCATCTATATAATGTTATTAGCATGTGTGTTTTCAAGACTGACCACTTGGTATTGGATTAGCAGCGGGTGTGCTCTTCCCCGGGGAAGACTATCTTTCCCACTCAGCCTTCCTTTGTTACCTGTAGTGCTTTGTCTGGGGTTGAGTGTGAGCTCCACCCCCCACCACTCTGCCCATCTTAGCAAGTCTGTTGGTGTAGTCCTTGTTGAGCTCATGTGCAGGTAGTTATGTCAGTGAGACTTTATGGGTGTGGCTTCTGACGTTCTGGACCACAGCTCCCTGTTCCTGTGGCTCTTTCCACCCCTCTGCGGCAGTCATCACAGAGGTGGGGGCTTCCTTCTTCACCACTGTCTTTCTCTCCCTGTTCCTCGTGACAGTAGTGATGGCTCCCGCGAGTGGGTAACTGGTGTAGAGCAATCACCTCACTTCTTGACTGCTTTTGTGCGGCATAATTAGAAATACACCTGTTCACATTGGTCTCCATACCACTGGGCCAGCCGTCTTTTCTGGCTACAAGGTGCCTGACGATAATCCCTAATTCTCCTCTGGGACTCTATGGCTGTTTCCTTCAACAGCAGGGAATGCAGGGAATTGATCACTGAGTATCGAAGTTGTTCTTTATTAAGTCGATTTGTAAAACTACTAAAGAAAACTAAGAGCTTCTAGCAGAAGATATTTCAAAAGGTAACACTATAGACAAGAAATGTTTAGTGACCAGCTTTAAAGCTGGGAAACGCAAATGTCTGACCAAACATGCAAAGAGACGTTCACTCTCATTTGCAACAGGAAAATGCAAATCGGTGTTAACTGGAAATTTGACAGCCTGGATTTCATGGATCATTGGTTCAACATGATCTCTAATCAATTCTGCTTTATGTTATAAATTGAACTTTGAGTAAGCTGAAAACCAAACCATTTCCACTGTAAGCACAGACCTTACAGAAATGTGTCGGAAGTAACCAACACGCCTCCCCACAGGACAGCCATCGAGCAAACTGTGGAATATTCACAGATGGTTATTTTACATGAGTTAAAGTCAATAAACTTCAACTCCAGGGATGAATTTTAGGAACATACGTTGAAAGGGAAAAAGCAAGTCTGGGATTTCTGGAATGTACTTTTTATAACAAGAAAAATTTAAACAACATATTGTTAGGCCATACATGTGTATCTGGAAAACTATAAATATATATGTTCCCAAAGCAAGAAAATCTCTCACACACACACATAGTTACACTCACACAAACTCACACACACACACACACACACACACACACACACACACACACACACACCCCAGCAGAGAGGTTGTCTCTAAGTGGAAGCAAAAACATCAGAGGAGCCCTCTGAGGGTGGAATTTTGTGAGGACCTCCAGAATGCTGGGGGTGGGTGTCGTAAAGTTCCATGCAGAGTTAAAAAACAATAATTAAAAAGACCCATCACTTGTGAACCAACAATAGTTCATTGTGTCAATCAATTCTCTGTCACTCTAACAAACATCTGAGACAAATAACATAAACACTGGAAAGGTTTCTGTGGCTCACAGTTTGAGAGAACTCAGTCTGTGATCAACTGGAAAATGAGTGTACCTTGGTTTTTTGTATCTTTGGTTTGTTTTTTTTTTTTTTTTTTTTTCTGAGACAGGGTTTCTCTGTGTAGCTCTGGCTGTCCTGGAACTTGCTCTGTAGACCAGGCTGACCTTGAACTCAGAGATCCACCTGCCTCTGTCTCCCGGGTGCTAGGATTAAAATTGTGATCCACCACCACACCCGGCTGCAAGTATACCTTGTAATGGGCATTCATGACATGAGCACCTCCATGTCAAGGACTCTGATGACTTAAGACCCAGGTCAGGCTCAGGGGAATGGTAAGGCCTTCCCCTGGTTGGAATAGCTCTGTTGAGAGTGTGTGTAAATCACAGACAGCTTCCTCCTCCCAGATGACTACAACCTGAGACTGTTCCCCAACAGAGGACATCTACCAAGGTTAGCTAGCCCGCCTCCTCATCCAACTGAATATAATAAACTCACTGAGTTCCCCAGCTGCTGGTGCATCTCTATCAGAGTGCACAGCTCACCCAGTCCCAGCTTTTCTGGATCTATGTCTTTCATTTTTTTATCCCCTATTGCCCCGGTTAGGTCAATCCCTGAACCATGTTGACCGTATGCGCTGAGCAGCAATGGCCTCTGGATTTCTAGCCCTTGATTCTTGCACAATCCTGGAATGTTCATGCATGACTGGCTGGCAAGACCCTGCTGAACCCGAAAGGGATAGGAGCTCTGGCAAGATCTTAGAGCTTGACCGGAGGCGGGGTGTCTTTGTCTGGTTTTGTTGCTAAGAGCAACAGCATAGTGCCACATAGTGCATTATGCTGACAGCACAGAGCCATGAAGTGGGTGTTAATATTCTGACCCGCCCCTTGGCGCTGCCCTGTGTCCTGATGTAAAAGCCTCTTTTTAAGGAAAAACTCCACCCCTTCCTCTCTTTCTCTCTTTCACTTTTCCTCCCACGAGGTGTGCACCCCTCGGAACCCCCCCCCCCCCCGGTCTCTCTCTTTCCTATCTTTCTCTTCATCTCTCTATTATAATAAACTCTCCATGCGGATGCACTGTCCGGGTTGCAAATTACTGGCCATTGCCACTGCAGCTGCTATGCCCACATGGTGTGCAGCTGCCCAGCCCAGTGCTACATCTGCCCAGCCCTCTGCTGCATCTGCCCAGCATGCCAGCATGGTTCCCTGCATGAGTGGGATACCCTGGCCCAGCCAGCCGGGGGTTTCCCACACATGCATAATTCGTAACAGTGGGTACATTATAAAGAAAAGGAAGTAAATTTTGACTCATGGTTCTGGTCCAAGATCAAAGGCTGGTGTCTTGTGGTGGCCCAGGGTATTGTGTGGCAATACCAGGGGGAGTACACTGCATGTGTGTACTTTTTGCTCCCTCTCTTTTTCATAAGCCACGAAGATGACTGTATCAAATCAAATCTTTTATTAAGGTTTAATTTATTTTTAAATTATGTGTATATGTGTTTGTTTGTGTGTGAGTACCCTTAAAGGCCAGAAGAAGGTCTTAGATCTCCTGAGGCTGGAGTTACAGGCTGTAATGAGCCACCTAAAATGGGTGTTTTGATCCAAACTTGAGTCCTCTAGAAGAGCAGCAAACACTCTTACTCTATAAACCGTCTCTCCAGCCCTGGCTGTGTCAAATCTTAATCAATTTCTAAGCTCCCCTGGAAACATGGTAGTGAGATTAACATAACACACACACACACACACACACACACACACACACACACACACGCGCGCGCGCGCGCGCACACAAACAGCTGCTCTGTGTAACTGGAGTTCAACTCCATCATCAGTTGGAGCAGGGTACCTGGCCAGGGCAGCCTGAAGAGGACAGGGCAGTTTTCAGCTGAGGCTGGACTGTGCTGTGTGCAGGAAACTGAAAGGCAATGGTCTGAGTGCAAGTGGATCTGTGCCAATGATAGACCATTGCTCGCCCCTAAACATTTCCTACTGGTCTTAATTCTAAAGAACTTAGCACTGCCACTGCCCTTCTGTCGACGATAAGTCCACAAGCTCCTTGTTGGCACAGCCTCTGACCTCTTCGTTATCTGTATTCCATGTGGGAACTGGTCTGGACCACTCACAGCGGGCTGCCGAAGCCTAGGAAGGTTCGCCTCCTTTAGCTCCCGCTCTGTGTCGTCTGTACAGACAGACACATCTGTCCTTCCGGTGGAAGACAACGAACAAGGGAGGCTCCTGTGTGAGTGCCCCAAGCTTAAACTGGCTGTGCTTTTGTTTTAGCACAAAGTTTAGTCTATGCATGACACAACTTAAAAACCTGAAATGCCATCGTTAAAAAGGTTTTTTCCATTCTTTTACTTGTCTGTTTTAAACAAAGTTTCGTCTTACCCAGGCTGGCCTCAAACGTGCTACATAGCCAAAGATAACGTTGAACTACTGATCCTCCAGTCTCTGTCTCCCAAGTGCTGGAATTACAGGGCTGTGTCACCTGACCAGCTCAAAACAGATGATTTTAATTGTCAATGATTTCCCCTGAGGGATTATTAGCAATTATCATTTAATTATTACTAATACTAATTTTGAAACATAGGCTAATGGACTGTTAAAAGCTGGTTACGGAGCTGGAGCTTAGGCAGAGTGCTTGCCTGGCCTGTGTGAGTCCCTGGGCTCCACACCCAACACTGCAAGCAAGCAAACAAACAAACAAATAAACAAAAAAAGAAAAGAAAAGAAAAGCTCCTCACTGGATGCCACTGGCTGCAGGCCCAGGAGCCAGAAGCCAGGACTCCGGGACACCAGGCACTCCTCCAGCATCCTTCTAAACTGCAGCCCCCAACATGATAAACCCATGCTTGCTGTCACCCTTGGGTTGATCCCACAGAAAGACAAGAGAGTTGGTGATGGAAGCCACGCTGGGTCATCTCAGCCATGGAACCACCAAAGGAAAGGGAGCCCCCTTAAGCCAAGACTGCATCTGAAGAACAGGGTAACTCCTGTGCTGTGGAAGGAACGAGAAGTCCTTAGCCCAATGGCGGGTATGAGAAACCCGGCATCTAAAGTGGATGTACTTATGCTTTCTCAAAATAGCCTAATCAAACCTTCAAACGAAGGTCTCGAGAGGAACAAGGACCTGTCTCCGGTCACAGAGCAAGCTGGTGACCATGCAGAGATCAGAACCCGGGTCTCCCAACATGAAGTCCAGCACTCTGTATGCTGCAGCACCTGATTAAAGTATGTTTGGAACCTTCTAGAACAGGACCTACAAACACTTTCATCCATCCAGAAGCTGGGATGGGCATGGATTTGAGCATTCCTATCCCTTTTCCTGTCTGATTTCCAGGACCACCTCCTCCTCCTCCTCTTTCTCCTTCTCTTCATCATCATCATCATCATCATCATCATCATCAATTATTATTCCTTCTTTCTCCCTCCCCCACCTCTTTTATTCTTTTATTATGGTACTGAATGGGCCCAAGGCCTTTGCAGGCTGAAAAGGGAGTTCCACCCCTAACCTCCTCTTATGACAAAGCTCTTGCCTGAAGCTGGAGGCAGGGGAATTACTGTGGAGAGAAAGACAGGAGGGGGCATTACCATCACTGCTG
>CABHPP010121184.1:21128-46271 GCA_902168425.1 Peromyscus attwateri | reverse complement strand
GGGGGGGGGGGGTCTTTTGGGAACAGTATGACCTCAGGGACACACTCTCAGTGACCTACATCCCTCCTGAACCAGGTCCCACCTTCTAAAAGCCCATTCAGCTATGACTTCATCCATCAGTTGACAAAGTTAGAGCCCTCAGAAGCAAATAACCTCTTAAAAACAGATTTTTTTTTATGTGTATGACTATTTTGCCTGCACGTTTCTAAGTGACAAACAAGTACAGGCCCTTGCACTGGACTTGAGGACCTGAGGTGGCAGGAGAGATCTGACCCCCGAAAGTAGTTCTCTGACTTCTGCATGTACATAGTTGTAGTCAGAAGTTTTCTCTGTCCTGCCTGGCCTGCAGTCCCACAGCTGCTTATAAAATAATTACTCAGAGGGTTATATTAATTACCGATTGCATGGCGTATGGCAGGCTTCTTGCTTGCTAACTCTTATAACTTAAATTTCTATTAATCTATGTTTTGCCATGTGTTCCATGCCTTTACCAGTCTGCTGGTATGTTGTTCCTGGGGCAGCAGGCTGGCATCTCTCCTGCCTTTCCTTTCTCCTTTCACTACCTCCCTTGGGTCTTCCCGCCTGGCTCCATCCTGCCCTGCCGTAGGCCAATAAAGCTTTATTTATCAGCCAATCAAAGCATATTCACAGCGTACAGAAACACATCCCACAGCACATAGTAGTACCCTTATGTCTGCGTGCGCGTGCGCGCGCGCACACGCACACACACACACACACACACACACTATTAAAAATAATGAGCTGGAATTGCTACTGGCATGACCATGATGTCAGTCTTCTCATCTACATGAAAATCCACTGGAGGCTGAAGAAAATCACCCAAGCCCATAACTTTTGAGTTAAACCCCCAAAAGAACTCACCTCTAAAGTTTTCACTGGATTTTACCCCAGTCCTTCTACCTAAACCCATGAAACATGTTCAGTTTCCAAACTGTAAACATTATAAATTATATTTGCCATTGCACCTTTTTACATCTGTTTATCTCATCCTAAAATTTACTCATTCTCAAGCAAGTCTAGTATGTAAGTCCATGGCTTGCCTAAAATCACAATGTGCAGCTGTCTAATGCAGTAAATGATCAAAATATTCTTATCCACAAAGAAGCCCTTACTTCAGGTCTTTGCACAAAGCCCTTTCAGGGTGTCTTGATGTCTCCCAAGGTAAACTTCTTAAGGCTATTTATCCCAAAGAAGTGCTCCTAATTAGTCTTCCCCAGTTTCAGACTAGATTAAGACTGGGTATTGAGGGCTGGAGAGATAGCTCAGAGGTTAAGAGCCCTGGGTGCTCTTCCAAAGGTTCTGAGTTCAATTCCCAGCAACCACATGGTGGCTCACAACCATCTGTAATGTGATCTGGTGCCCTCTTCTGGCGTGCAGGCACAATACTGTGTACATAATAAAGAAATAAATCTTAAAAAAAAAAGACTGGGTATTGAATGTTCTGATAGTACTCTACACTACATTTATCTTTCAATTATTTGATTTTATTTTTTTATTATTGCTCAGTATTCATACTTTCCATTAGACTACAAATGAAGTAATGCTTGAATTAAGCCTAACTTACTTACTGCTCTACCTTCACATCTAGTACACAGATACAATGTGTTATTTGAATCTTAGATGGTCTTATAATAAAAAACCCAGAGCCAGATATTGGGGTGAAAGCTGAAAGATCAGAGGAGCAGAGCAAGCCACAGCCAACCTCACCTCACCAACTCCTTAGCTGATCCTGTTTCCATGAATCCTCAGACTGAAAGCCTTTGAGTCCTCACCTGAAAGGATCTCAGCTGAACTGCTTTAGTTCCTGTTTCCTCATGCCTTATGTACCTTTCTATGCCCTGCCATCACTTCCTGGGATTAAAGGCATCTGTGCTTCCCAGTACTGGGATTAAAGGTGTATGCTATCACTGTATGGCCTCTATGTCTAATCTAGTGACTGGCTCTGTCTTCCAATCCCCAGGCAAGTTTATTAGGGTATACAATATATCACTACAACAATGTAATTTAATCATTTAACAAATAAAGGAAAGAAGGCAAATTATTTTAAGGAAAAGGATGTCTGAAAGGAAGTTCAAAGATACATCACTTTCACTTTTATAATTTTGTTCAATTTATTATCTAAGAAAATACACAATTCAATAAAGTTAAGAAATTAAGAAGCAATTACAGACAAAATGTTAATATTGTTTCTTTATTTAAAATCAATATTTACCTAAGGTTATGTCATTAAATAAAATCATTTAATCAGTATCAGAGGTTCTTTTATTTTGCTATTCAATTGTGTGAGATAGTTTTTAATGCCAACGATTGTCATAAATACCATACTGAGTTTGTAGACTTGGTAAAATATCAATACCTGCTGGAAATTGAGATGGAGATGTTTTAACAAACTTATTGAAAGTTATCTTCTTAGATTTAAAATATTTAGTGCCTTCCTTCTTTCAATCATAGATTTGCACTAATGCGTGGATTTATTCTTCCATAGGATAGGATGACATTATTTTTTTCAAAATTAAACTAATATTTTCTAAATCTGATAGACTGTACCAATCCCAGTAGATTTTTGAATGTAGTAGTAGAAAAACAGTAAGTCTTAAAAAAATTAAGCCAAATATGGCAGATACTTTCAGTCCATTATTTTGAGTTTTCAGACCAGCCCTTATGATAATGTAGCCTTAGAACACAGAAGTGAAGGCCCTAATTTGTAATCTGCATATGCCTCTTATGGACCAAGGTTTGTAAATGTCATAATCTCCATAAAGGGGGACCACTGATGCTAGCTACCATTCATTCAATGATGCAAGCTCTTACATTTGCAGTTAGCTAAAACCATAATGCAGCTTGAGGTACATTGCTGCCAATTCTACCAAGTTTACTTGACTTAGACTTTTTAAAAAAAAGAACCATGCATGTATTCACTTAAGAAATTAGTCTGTGAGAGAAAAGACTAAAATCCATTCATTCTCAACATGATGAGAATATGCAGTCACATCCTTTAGGATTGAAGACTTGTGCCTGAAGCAAAATGTGTGTTTTGGTGAATTAAGAAAAACACATGAGTCACCTGAAAGGAACTTCCTTCCTCTAAATTGGAGCACTTCACTAAGTCAGGCATATGCTGTTAAACTACAGAACACCACGGCTCCACATTCTGCCCCCAGTGTAGTTCTTCCCTATATTTTGAGTTACAGTGTAGATCCACATTTCTTTGTTCTCCTTCTCATAAAACACAAATGATGTGACACACTCTGTAACAAAGTCCTCTGAAGGGAGTTCCAGCGAAAGAAGCTCAATTGTGGCCCGAGTTTGGTAGTAACAAGTGTCCTCCTGACATTGAGTCATGTCTCAAAGACGGCCAAAAGAACAAAAATGTACGTCTAAACAGAATGGCCACATATTTCAGCACCTTGAACAGTGGTGGGGTATTTTAAAAGGGAATGCTCATCATTTATATTCACATCCAGAAAATACATGCTATCCAAATGCCATGCGTTGATTTCAAAAGGGAGAAGTGACTGATTTTTCTCACCAGGTTGTAAGGATGCCTTCTTATCAGCTCTGGAGTTCTCAGCGTGGTTGCCTGGATACTCACTCAGTCTCCCTGAGTATTATTCTGATTAAAGGGCAATTTAGAGATTTTTTTTTCCAAACCTATCTGTCATTTAGAAATATTATCAGCCCTCTGGTACACTGATTTGTCAAGTGGCAGATTGAGCATTATTATTTAAAGATGGGTTTTCAATAAGGTGAAATAAGAATGTGATTGGCCATATATCATCAGCCCCCTTTTGATAGATATGTACTAAATTTAGTGAATCTTCTTTCAATAAAATGAGTTCAATGAATTGGGAGATTGCAAAGGGTGGGAAAGAAACCACTGGCTAAGAGTTTCTATTTTACAATTTATAGATAATCAACCATTATTATGAATGAGTGACCATCAGTTTGGTTCTCAGGAAAAAAGAAAGAAGAAAATGCACCCAAATCAACATTTTTAGAGGACTTTCTCCTGACTTTTTCCTAGCTATTATACTAATGAGCTCAGAAGGCAAAGACCATACATTCTAATTCACAGAAATGTTCATGCAATAAAAATGTGTGGCTATAATCAACCCACAGGTATGTAATGTGTTTCTATCCAGGTGGAATTTGTATATAATAAGCTGCATTCATTTAAGATGTTTAATGTAGTAACCTGTGATACTTGTGTCCATCTGTGGTACAATCACAGCTACCCTCAGTGAGAGGGTACAAAAGGAGTCAGAAGCTTCCCCATATCAGGGTGCCATTCCTCTCATCACGTACCATGAACATGTGTCCAGTATGCTTGGGTCCATTTCCTAACCTGATAGATAAATGAGTATTTTATAGAGATGTTCATAGATAAAAACATTTTGTACATACTTTGTTCTAACTCCTTTCATTTCCTACAAACCCAGTAAGATCTTTATTTCACTGTATCCTTCATTACTTTATTCTTGTTAGATGCTCAGAATTCTGTTACAGAAATATCTCAAACTTTGTTTTCTTCTTTCTCTTTATAGACCTTTGAGCCATTTTATTAACTGCTATTATAATTCTACCACCCATAGTCAGCCTTAATCTCTGCAAGGATCTGTGATAAATTTATGTTTCAATATTAAGGAGATTTCCAACTCACTGGCTGGTGTTGTTCAATATCATATTCCCAGAAGCAAGTAATAAAAGTACCAACTGCTCCACTCTGTGCCAACTAGTACCCTAGTCAATCATTTTAAAATTTCAGCCAATCCAATAAGAAGGTGTATCCTGCCTTCATTGTTCGCTTCATGTGTGGCTCCTGGAACTGAAATGTTCACCTTTCACTTTACTATCTTATCTTCAGTTACGTTTCTGCTTAAATCTTATGCAAACCTGTACTTTCATTTTCTGTATTCTTGTTATTGAGATTTAAGAGTTGTTTATATATGTCCAATCTGTACTACATACAATCTAGTTCCATCATGTCTAGATTTTGTAAAACTATTTCTAAGCCCTGTCTTTTTTTTTTATTCTCATGGCAATTTCAAGAAATAGTACTTAATTTTGATCATATCTAATTGTGTGTGTGTGTGTGTGTGTGTGTGTGTTGTGAACATTCATGTATAGGTACATACACCTGTATGTGAGTATATTTGTATATTTGGAGGTCAGAGGTCAACCTTGGCTGTTTCTCTTTAGATGCTGTCCACATTGTTTTTGTTTTTTTTTTTGCTTGTTTGTTTGTTTTTGTTTTTGTTTTGAGACAGGGTCTCTCACTTGGCCTGAAACTCATTGACTGTATTGGCTTACCAAAAGATCTAGTGATCTGCCTATCTCCAAATTCCTGATGGTGGGATTAAAAGTATGTGTCATCAAGCTTTTTCACCTGGGTTATGTAGATCAAAATCAGATCCTTATGCTTGCACACATACCCTGACAGGCTGAGCTATCTGCCCAGCCAATAATTATATCTAACTTGCTATTTTTCCTTATCAATTTTGCTTAGCGTATTAAGAACAAATATTCAAATTAGCTTGAGATTGAAATGAATACTTTATTTTTCCAGATTTATCTAGTTTTAGGTTTTAAAATGAGATATTTTATAGATTTTATTACATTTCTATATCTGTTTATTAATAATTTTTGATTTTTTTCATTTATTGAAAATAAGTTCTTTTCTCATACAATGTGTCTTGATCACAATTTCCCCTCCCTCTACTCCTCCAGTGCCTCCCCACTTGCCCTCCTCTCTGGATATACTCCTTTTCTGGCTCTCATTAGAAAAGAACAGGCTTCTAGGAGGTAACACCCAAATTTGACAAAATAAAATATAATAAGAAAAACAAAAACTATCAACCATCACGTTGAGGCTGGACAAACAACCTAACAGAAGGAAAATATCTCCAAGAGTAGGCACAAGAATCATAGACTAAGTCATACAGTCAAGAGTCCCATAAAAACACATAAAAAGCTGAAAGATATATATGCAGAGGACCTAGTACAGACTTGTGTAGGTTCTGTTCTTGTTGATTCAGTCTCTGTGAGTTTTTGAGCCTTGTTCAGTTGGTTCAGAAGGCCTTGTTCTCCTGGTGTCCTTCATCCTCTATGGCTCTTACAATCTTTCTGACTTCTCATCTGTGGGATTTCCTGAGCCCGGAGGATAAGGATTTGATGGAGACATTCCATTTGTAACTGTGTGTCCCAAGGTATCTCTCTCTCTCTCTCTCTCTCTCTCTCTCTCTCTCTCTCTCTCTCTTTCTCTCTCTCTCTCTCTCTCTCTCTCCATAGTGTATGGCTCAGGGTCTCTGTATTTTTTCCTGTCTACTGCACAAAGAAGCCTCTCTAATGATGGCTGAATAAAGCACCTGTTTATGAGAATAGCAGCATATTGTTAGGATTCATTTCATTGTTCCTTTTTTTTTAAAGTAGTATTTGATTTTACTCTAGTTCTCTGAACTGCTAGTCTCTGGTTTTTGGTCACCCAAATAGTGTTGGTTATGTGTTCTGTTTTATGGAGTGGGCCTTATGTCAAATCATAAGTGATTGGCTACTCCCACAAGATCTGTGCTACCGTTGTTCTAGCATAATTTGTAGATAGGACATATTGTAGGTCAAAGGTTTAGAGGCTGGTTTGGTGTTTACATTTCTCTTTTGGTAGCCTGAAGTGTACCTTCCCACACCAAAGACACTAGAACATAGGAGTAAAGGCTCCATATAGGCACTAGCTCAACTTCTCCATGTTCAATGAGTTATATGGGTGTTGTACTCTGCAATAGGGCCCCACAGTCAGTTTGTAGAGAGCTACCCACTGTCCTAGCAACAGCCTAGGTTGCTTGAGGATTTCTTTGGGACCTCTTGGCTAAAAACTCAACTGAATACAACTCATTGACTATACTGGAAGACTCATTTGGTGACAAGACATGGCCAGTTGGGACTTAGTGACTGCATATTAGGAGACCTTATTAGGATTGCCTTCATATATTTTGGGAATTTTCTACAGTACTATGTTGCTAGAGTTTTCCTGCCTGGCCCACAGTCAGGATAAATCTCTTTCACCTGCCAGTCCCACAGCCGCTCAGACCCAACCAAGTAAACACAGAGACTTATATTGCTTACAAACTGTATGGCCATGGCAGGCTTCTTACTAACTGTTCTTATATCTTAAATTAATCCATTTCTATAAATCTATACATGGCTCGTGGCTTACTGGCATCTTTACATGCTGCTTGTCCTGGCGGCGGCTGGCTGGCTGGCAGTGACTCCCTCTGCCTTCCTGTTCTTTTAATTCTCTCTGTTAGCCCCGCCTATACTTCCTGCCTAGCCACTGGCCAATCAGTGTTTTATTAGCAACACATTTGCATACAGAACATCCCACAGCAGTACTACTTTTCCACGCCACCCCAAAATGCCCATTTCCAGCTGTCTTTCTGCACATTCCATCCTTCAAAACTATGCCCCCCTCCACACCTGATCCATAGGTTTACATCCCAAACTGCCATCATTCCATCCCTAATATCCATGCCATTTCTAATTCTGAGGGAGATCCATGTGTTCCCCCTAGTCCCTTCCTCTAAACCAAACCTCTTTGGTCTATAGAAAATATCCATTTATTTAGTGGCTAATATCCACATGTAAGATAAATATGTTATGACATATTTATCTTTCTGGGTCTGGTTTACATCACTCAGGATGATTTTTTTCTAGTTCCTTTCATTTGCTTGCAAATTTTATGATGTTAGTTTTTAACAGCTGAATAATTTTCCATTTTGTAAATATAACACATTATCATTATCTGTTCTTCAATTGAGAAACATCTAGTTTGTTTTCAGTTTCTGGCTGATATGAATAAAGCTGCTATGAACATAGTTGAGCAAGTGTCCTTGTGATAGGATGGAACATCTTTGGGTATATTCCCAAGAGTGATATAGCTGGGTCTTGAGGTAGATCAATGACCAATTTTCTGAGAAACTGCCATATTGATTTCCATACTGGCTGTACAAGTTTGTACTCCCATCAGCAATGGAGGAGTGTTCCCCTTGCTCCATATCCTCACCAGCATGAGCTGTCACTTGTGTTATTGATCTTAGCCATGCTGACAGATATAAGATGGAATCTCAAAGTAGTTTTGATTTGAATTTCCCTGATGGCTAAGAATGTTGAACATTTCTTTAAGTATTTCTGGTCCATTTGAGATTCCTCTATTGAGAATTCTGTTTAGATCTGTACCCCATTTTAAAAATTGAATTATTTGTTCTTTTCATATCTTGTTTTTTTTTTTTTTTTAGTTCTTTATATATTCTAGGTGTTAAACCTCTCAGATATGGAGTTGATAAAAATCTTTTCCCATTCTATAAGCTGTGCTTTGCCTCATTGATGATATCCTTTGCTCTATAGAAACTTTTCAGTTTAATGAGGTCCTATCCATTAATTGTAGATTTTAGTACCTGTGGTAATGGTGTTCTGTTCAGAAAGTCATCTCCTGTACCAATACGTTCAAAGCTATTTCCCCACTTTTGCTTTTTTCAAGTTCAGTGTATCTGGTTTACTGTTGAGGTCTTCAATCCATTTGGATATGAGTTTTGTGCAGGGTGATAGGTATGGATCTATTGGCATTCTTCTACATGCCTACATCCAGTTAGACTAGCACCATTTGTTGAAGATGCTTTCTTTTTTTCCACTGGGTATTTCTGGCTTCTTTATCAAAAATCAGCTGTCCATAGGTATGGAGATTTATGTCTGGGTCTTTGATTTGATTCCACTGACCAATGTGTCTGTTTTTATGTCAATTCCATATGGTTTGTATTACTATAGCTCTGTAGTATGACTTGAAATTAGAAATGATGAGACCTCCAGCAGTTCTTTCTTTGTTCAGGATTTTCTTTTCAGGTATCCTGGGATTTTTGCTTTTCCATATAAAATTGAGAATTGTCTTTTCAAGGTCTGTGAAGAATTACATTGGAATTTTGATGGAGATTGCGTTAAATGATAGATTGCTTTTGGTAAGGTTGCTATTTTTACTATGTTATTGCTACCAGTCTATGAGAGATCTTTTCATCTTTTGATAATCTTCTTCAGTTTCTTTCTTCAAAGACTTTAAGACTGTTATAATACAAGTCTTTCACTGCCTTTGTTAGGGTTACCCTAAGACATTTTGTATTATTTGAGGCTAGTATAAAAGGTGTTATTTCCCTGATTTCTTTCTCAGTCTGTTTGTCATTTATATATAAAAGAGCTACTGTATTTTGTGACTTGATTTTGTATCCAGCTACTTTGCTGAAAGTGTTTATCAGCCATAGTAGTTCCTTGGTGCATGAAACATACGTACACAGATACACACAAACCAAAAACAAACAAACAAAAAAAATGACTATTGCCTGGCAGTTCATTATTTTGTGGTTGCTAGTAGGTTCCCAAGCTCCAGTAGAGGAATTCACACCCATGCACACTGTAATAGAAGTAAGTGGATTTAGTGTGGTACAAAAGAAAGAAAGAAAGAAAGAAAGAAAGAAAGAAAGAAAGAAAGAAGGAAGGAAGGAAGGAAGGAAGGAAGGAAGGAAGGAAGAAAGAAAGAAAGAAAGAAAGAAAGAAAGAAAGAAAGAAAGAAAGAAAAGTAGCAGGAGATAAGAAGTTAGGGAGGTGGGAGCAGGATATGGGTGAGATGGCACAGGGGAAATGGAGAGTACATATGATCATATTTTTCCTTATTTTAATTAAGAAAAAATTTTTATTCATTTTACACACCAAAGATCCCCCTCTTCCCTCCTCCCACCCCCTCCCAGCCCATTCCCCAATCCGACCCACATGAAAGCAAGGCCTCCCAAGCAGATCCAAAGAGGCAAGTCCAAGCTCTTCCCCCTGCCTCAAGACTGCAAGAGGTGTCCCATCATAGGTAGTGGGTTCCAAAAAGCCGCTTGTGCACCTGAGATGGATTCTGATCCTACTGCCAGGGGGCCTCCCAAGCAGATCAAGCTATACAATTGTCTCACCATGCAGAGGACCTAGTCCAGTCCCATGTAGGCTCCACAGACATTGATCCAACTTTCATGAGTTCCCTCTAGTTTGCTTTGTCGTCTCTGCATTTTCCCCCATCATGATCCTGATGCACTTGCTCATAGAATTCCTCTTCTCTCTCTTTGATTGGACTCCTGGATCTCTGTCTGGTGATTGGCTGTGGATCTCTGTATCTGCTTCCATCAGTCATTGGAGAACAGCTCTGTGATGACAGTTAGGGTATTCACCAGTCGCCAACCCCACATCTGACAGAGGGCTGATCTCCAAAATATATTAAAAACTCAAGAAACTAGACATCAAAATAACAAACAATCCAATTAAAAAATCGGCCATAGAGCTAAACAGAGAATTCTCAAGGGAAGAATTTCAAATGGCCAAAAGACATTCATGAAATTGCTCAGCATCCTTAATTATCAGGGAGATACAAATCAAAATGACTTTGAGATACCATCTTACATCTGTCAGAATGGCTAAGATCAAAAGCTCTGTAGACAGCTTATGTTGGAGATGATGTGGAGCAAGAGGAACACTCCACCACTGTTGGTGGGAGTGCAAACTGGTACAGCCACTTTGGAAATCAGTGTGGTGGTTTCTCAGAAAATTGGGAATCAATCTTCCTCAAGACCCATGTATACCACTCTTGGGCATATACCCAAGGAATGATCAGATTTTATAACATACATTTTTGAAATTCTCAAAGAATAGAAAAAATATTTTTTATTTAAATTTATTTATTTTACATCCCGACCACAGTACCCACCCTCTTCTGATCCCATTCTCTCTCCACCTCCTCCCCTCCCATCTTCCTCCCCTCCATCCACCCCTCCTTTGTTTCTTTTCAGAAAGGGGCAGGCCTCCCATGGCTATCAATGAAGCATGGCAGATCAAGTTGCAGTAGAACTAAGCATCTCCCCTTGTATTAAGCCTGGGCAAGCCAATCCAGTATGAAGATGAGTTCCCAAAAGCCAGCCAAAGCATTAGAAACAACCCCTGCTTCCACCATTAGGAGTCCTACAAGTAGACAAAGCTACAAAACTGTCATATACATAGAGGACCTAGGCCAATCCCATGCAGACTTCCTGGCTGTCAGTTCAAACTCTGTGAGCCCCTATGAGGCCAGGTTAGTTGTTTCTGTGTTTTTCCTTATAATGTCCTCTGAACCATACAATCTTTCCTCCTTCTCTTCATAAGCATTCCCCGAGTCTAATATTTGGCATCTATTTCCATCAGTTACTGGATGAAGGCTCTCTGATGACAATAGTGTAGTCATCAATCTTTGAGTATAGCAGACCATCATTAGGCATCATCATATTGACATTTTTTTTCTTCAGTTATATTTGATTCTATCCTAGGTCTCTGGGCCATCCAGCCTCTGTGCCCTGGCACTCCAGGCAGTGCCAGGGGTGGGCTCACTCTCCCAGCATGGATCTCAGGCTGGGCCAGTCATTGGTTGGTCACTCCCTCAAACTCTGTGCCACCCTTCCCCCAGCACACCCCATAGGCAGTACAGACTGTAGGTCAAAGATTATGTCTGGGTTGGTGTACAGTTCCTCCACTGGGAGTCTTGCCTGGTCACAGGAGATTGCCGGTTCAGGCTACATATCCACTATTGGTAAGAGCCTTAGCTGGGGTCATCCTTTTAAATTACTGGGAGTTTCCCTTGCACCAGGTTTCTATCTGACCCTGAAATATCTCCCCTTTCTGATCATCTCTTTCAGTACTCTTCTCCTCCACCCACCCCTGAACTAGATTCTTCATGTTCCCATCCCCACCCACCCTCAAGCCACCCAGAAGATCTTTTCTATTTTCCCTTCCCAAGGAGATTCATGTGTCTTGCCTTGGGCCCTCCTTATTACATAGCCTCTCTGTGTTTGTAGGTTGTAGCATGGTTATCCTTTACTTTACAACTAATATCCACTTATAAATGAGTATATACCATGTTTGTCTTTCTGAGTCTGGGTTACCTCACTCAGGATGGTTTTTTCTAGTTCCACCCATTTACCTTAAAATTTCATGATGTCATTATTTTTAACAGCTAAGTAATATTCTATTGTGAATGTGCCACATTTTATTTATCCATTCTTCAATCGAGGGGCATCTAGGTTATTTCCAGGTTTTGGCTCAAATAAAGCTTCCAGGAACATAGTTGAGCAAGTGTCCTTGTCATAGGATGAATCATCCTTTGGATATATGCCCAAGAGTAATATCTGGGTCTTGAGGTAGATTGATTCCCAATTTTCTGAGAAACCACCATATTGATTTCCATAGTGGCAGTACAAGTTTTCACTCTGACAAGCAATGGAGGAGTACTACCCTTGCTCCAGATCCTCTGCAGCATAAGTTGGCACTTCTGTTTTTCATAGGAATTCTTACTGGTATAATATAGAACCTCAGAGTCATTTTGATTTGCATTTCCCTGATACCTAACGATGTTGTACATTTCTTTAAGTGTTTCTCAGCCATTTGGGATTCTTCCATTGAAAATTCTCTGTTTAGATTTGTACCCCAGGTATTAATTAGATTATTTGGTATTTTGATGTCTAGTTTCTTGAGTTCTTTATATATTTTGGAAATCAGCCCTCTGTCAGATGTGGGGTTTGTGAAGATCTTTTCCCATTCTGTAGGCTGTCAATTTGTCTTATTTACCATGTCCTTTACAGAAGCTTCTCAGTTTCAGGAGGTCCCATTTATTGATTATCAGTCTTAGTGTCTATACGACTGGAGTTCTATTCAAGAAGTTGTCACCTGTGCAAATGCATTCAAGGTTATTTTCCACTTTCTCTTCTATCAGCTCCGTAGACCTAGAATAAATTTATTTTTAAAAAATAAATTATTATTCTTTAAATAAAATAAGATGAGGTTGGAGAAATTTCTTTCTGGGTTCTTGAACATCAGAGAAAGCCAGTAATATTAGGGGTCATTTGAATTCTGGATTCTTCTTCCCTCCACTGATGCCCAAAGGAGGAACTTCTTTGCTTATCATGAGCATCTTCAGTAGGTAGAAGCAAATCAAACATGTCTACATATAAACTGGATAGACTTTGTTCAGTTTCAAGTGAATAACTTCTTTTCTTTAATCATGTGCCTTGGTAACCCATCCTAACAGTTATTTCTGGAAGAGGGTACTTGTGTTTCACATGGTTTAAACCTAGGATATAAACCCTCCTGCTTCATGATTTATTAGGTGTGAATTCAATATATTCCCAGTTAGTATTCAAGAACCCAAGATCCAACTGAAGTCAAATACTTAAATGCTTATTATTATTATTACTGTTGTTTATGTACTTTAGGGAACAAGCAAAATTACAAACATTCTCAAGAAAAGACACAGAATTGAAAAAAATGATCATATGACCTAGGCTCACAGTACCCAATTTTAGGATGTCATTTATACAAATGAATAGTTATGATGTTTCCAAACTCAAGTCCTGAAGTAAATTATTTTATGCAACGTTCCTTATCTGAAGGACTTTATAACAGCATTCACTAGGCCTCAACGTTCAGTTGCTGTAAGTTAAGATAGTTTTCTCACAATAACCATGCATGATAAAATAAGCTGAATTTAATAAAGCAATTGTCAAGCTGTAGTTTCAGTTCTGAATAGGAAGTTGGAGTTGGGGTTAGAAAGGATGACTGGGTAAAGCAGTTCACAGCTAGGCACTTCTCTTGAATACTATAGCTCAAATCTGAAGACAGTATTTCTTGCTATCAAAGATATTTAAGCATCAGATTCAAGCGAGATAACGTATCTGCAGTTGTTCAAAATCCCCACATCAAAATTCCATAGATCAGTCTCTGGGGAAAACTAATTCCCATTTTGAGAGGTCATAATCATTCTCAAGTTATATTACTAAATGAAGATATTATAAATCAAGAAAGGGTTGTTGGTTGACTGGTTCTTAAGATGACAAGAGTTTTCTATTTTCCAGTGTGTGAGTTATTAGAACCTCAGTGTGGCCAGGGAGTCTTGTGACACTCAGAACAATGCAAACTTTGATCCTAATACCCAGTGACTCACGTTGACTTTCTAAACATTTGTTTAGTTGTGTGTGGGTGATGGTGAATGTGCATGTGTGCCGCAGTGTATGTGTGGAGATCAGAGTGCAGGAGTTGATTTGATCCTTTCACCAAGAGGACTACAAGACCCTAACTCAGGTCAGTAGGCTCAGAGGCAAGCCCCTTTACCCACCTAGCTACCTTGCCAACACACATTATAATTTCTTAATCTTTTACAGAGACTTCACTTTAAAATATCTTTCTTTACCAGTAGGGGATTGCAATTAACACGTACTCCATTTAACACAAAGCAGGAAAATCTCTTGTACTGTCAGATGTTCCAGTAGACACAGAAGCAGCTGTTCAAAGGACTCAGAATACATCTTTACAAAGCAATAGTTTTAAGGAATGAAATTAAGCCCAATTTCTGTTTCTTTCACCACAAGATTTCAGCTATTAGAAGGAGACAACACTGGTTTCAAGTACCACATTTAGAAGGAGTACTTAAAATAAGACTTGAGCCTTTTATAGCAATAACAACAAGAACAACAACAAAATAAGGTTAGCCAGAAGCAACTAAAAGGGGAAAATATGTATTGAGGGAATCTCGGCATGAGAGTCACAGGAAACATCAGTATTTCAGCAACTAAAAACAATGTGTATATATGCCTACACACAGATTACACACATACACACACAGAGACATACACACACACACACACACACACACACACACACACACATACACACACAAGTACATTTATATATTGAGAAGATGGATTGAGGGTCTGGAGATATGTCTCAGTAGTTAATAGCATTGGCTGTTCTTTCAGACAACCTTGGTTTGATTCCCAGCATGTACATGGCTTCTAACAAACATTTATAGCTCCAGTCACAGGGTATCTGAGACACTCTTCTGGCCTCTGAGGGCATCATGCATGCAAGCAGTGTACAGACATACATGCATGCAAAATATCCATGCACATGAAATAATAAAATAATTTCAAAAAATATAAATTGTAATGAAGATTATTTTGTATCTGGCCTGTTTTATTTTATATACAGAATGATAAAACTGAAACAAAGCACAGGTCTCTTAGGCTGCTTAACCTCTTAGGCTGCTTCTGATCGTTTCTCAATTCTGCTTCATTCTCCACACCAGCACCAGGGTAGTTGGTGGAAATTTCTGTCGATAGACAAGAAACATGTTTACCACAGTCAGGATCCTGTAACCTGGGAATTGAACTCAGCTCCTCAAAGTCTGCTTGGACATCAGTATGTTATATAGACTTTACCCTCAGAATTTGTGTTTACACATACAGAATTTTGTTTTGATTCATCCATTAATTTTCTATTTAACTTTACACTTCTTGAGTGTATCTCAGGCACAAACTTAAATGCATCTCAGTGAACTCTGAGCCCATTTGTTGTTCTTAATTTCTCCTTTTGGTGATTTGCTACATGAAAAGCAAAGCAAGATGAAAGTGCATTTTGTGTCAGTGAAAGTCAGTGGTAATGCTAATAAACTGAGGTCTCTTGTGAATAACCATGCACCTCCAGACTCTACAATTAGCCAGAATGTCCCTCAGCCATTGCAACACATGCAGCATGGGTTATTC
Source organism: Peromyscus attwateri (assembly GCA_902168425.1). Lineage (NCBI taxonomy): Eukaryota > Metazoa > Chordata > Mammalia > Rodentia > Cricetidae > Peromyscus > Peromyscus attwateri. Next base: position 30,624 of record CABHPP010121184.1, on the reverse strand, counting down.
TCTTTGCGGACTGTAATGGAGTCCTTCAACTCTACCCACTAGATCCTAGGACCATTTCTAGGTGTCACAATGAAAATTGTCATGAGATTTGGTCTGCTGTCTTATGGCAGTGAGGTAAGGGAAGCAGTAAATGGCCAACACAAAATGAAGTCAATAGAATTTTTATAGACTTGTTATCTTATATTGCTTTGTTTTTGTCTTACTAGCCTTTTAATTTTATATTATCACTGCTGATTTTGTGTTTTGATGGATTGTGTGTGTGTGTATATGTGTATGCATGTGATACTTGCATTTTTCTTTCTTGTCTTTGTATGGGTTTTTTGCTTGTTCATTTGTTTGCCTGTTTATTTTCTAAAGAGCAAGAGAGAAAGGGCATGTGGTTAGGTGGGTGGGAAGGTAGGGGATCTGAGAGGAGTTGGGAAAGGGGAAACCATGATCAGAACACATTGTCTGATTTTTTAAATAAAATATATTTGTACATGCTTATTTTTCATTTAAGTATGCATGTGTGTAGCAGTGTATAAGTACATTTATGTTTGAGTGTATGAGTGCTGCATATGTGAGTGCATGCTCTCACATCAGTGTGGATGTTCTTTCCCTATTCATTTGAGCAGGAACACACTGAAGACAGGAGTGTGACTTAGGAAACTTGGCAATCCAATTCTGATATGTTGTGTACTCTCAACACACTAGTGATGCTGGGTAATGTTTGTGTTCATTTAACCAAACTTGGGATGAGGATATAGTTCAGTGGTAGAGTGCTAGTATAGCATGTATGGGGTTCTGGGTTCAAGTCTCACTACTTCAAAAACTCACAAATTTGAGAAACCATAAATATATAACAGAGCATCCCAGAGAAAAAGTCCAGTAAACTACATTATATTTAGGACAAGCTACTAAGCAACAAATTTAAAACAAAAATGTATTCAGTAGTCTTCCTGATTATACTCATATAAATTTACAGATGTGGGTAGATTTTGAGATAGCTATCTATAGGACAATGCATGAAGCATGGCATTTCTTTAAATTCATACAGTAATTAATTTACATATGTATCCACAGTACACACACAGATACACAAATTTACACATCCCTCTGGGAGCAGATAAATATATCTTCATATCCAATAAGGATGGATAATAAAGAAAATCCAAAGACAACTGAATTTGCAGAGCTGTATTTAAAATACAGCTGAGTAAAAACAACAAATTTATCATTGATAATTAAAGTATGATTTACAATAGTTGGAGTTTGTAAAAGTAAAACAACAAACAGCAGTGTTAAAAATGTGAGACACTTTGTTGTTCTTTTGCTCATTAAATTTTCAAAACAATTTCAATGAGTAATGATGTCTTCCCTCTCTCATTTTGAATTTCAGACTGCAGGGGGTGAAATGTGTTATGATGGTAGCAGAAGCCATTCTTAGAATGTTTAAAGATTTGAACACCAAATTTCGAACTGTAAAGCCTTTGTCTCCATCTAATCTGATTTTATCTGAAGAGTTAAGAGTTACTATGATTATCATGTGACTAAGTTATCTATAAATTCATATAGATAGCCATTTTAAAGATGAGCTACAGTATTTGTGTTGTCCTCTAGCTTCAGAGGCCAGATGGATCCTAGAAGGTTCTCTTACTGTGAAATAGAAGAGCCTGCTGTATGAATCAACCAGAGATCTACAGTGCTTCCTCTGATTAAGAGAATATTAATTTCTGAAGCTCTTAAAATAAAATGTAAAACCTGATGATACGGTTCTGAAGGCAAAGAACTTTCTCTCAAGTATGACAACCTGAGTTCAATCCCTGGGTTTCAAGTAAATGTAGAAAGCGAAACAAATCTACAATGTCATTCTCTAAAACAGACATGAACGTTGTGTCCTGTGAAACTCTCGCACCACACAAATCATATGTGTACATATTCAAATACACACACACACACACACACACACACACACACACCTTTAAAAAAATTCAACCTGACTTCAATAATCAGTTTTCTTATATATTTATGAATATTTTCTGTGTATCCATTAATATGCTTTGTCTTACTATATTGGCTTTGTTGTCGCCATTGTTCAAAGAATCATCGTTAAACTCCTTAACACAGCTTTGGCATACACGTAAGACAATATATTATGTCTGAAAATGCATCGTTTTTGATAATTTACAGGACATTTATAATTCTAAAAGCTTAAATAAAATATACAGTGTGTTAAAAGAAGCATAGCATGAAGACAGGAAGTCTACTCTCAGGGTTCATGTTAAGGAGGAGGAAATGAGGAATGTACATCAGACGGTGCAAACTAGCAGACATATGGATGAGTAAGTCTAAAAATTAAAATACATACTCTCACAAACCTAGGAAACAAAATTATAGTGTGGTTGATATTCATGCAATATGAGCAATTCTTAGTGGCTCTTGCTTCAATAACAAGAATGTAACTATGTAAGATGTGTCTGTTTATACTACCATATTTAACATTTTAAAATCTGTATGTAGTCAATAATATCATCTTGTATAGCTTAATTATGCAAAATAAAATTTATTTTAAAATACAAAACCAGTGACAGTCACTAATTTCTGTGTGTCTCTCTACATGTGTGGAGAAATGGGTGTGCACACATGCCTCTCAGAGCACATGCAGAAAAGAAGCCAGAGGAAGATGCTGGGAGTCCTGTTCAATCACTTTCCACTTTATTGACTTAAGGTAGGGTCTCTCACTGAACCTGGAGGTGATTGCTGTGGGATATTCTGTATGGCAAATGTGTTGCTAATAAAGCACTGATTGGCCAGTGGCTAGGCAGGAAGTAGGCGGGACTAACAGAGAGAATTAAAAGAGCAGGAAGGCAGAAGGAGGCTGCCTGCCAGCCTGCCAGCCAGCAACCGCCAGGACAAGCAGCATGTAAAGATGCCGGTAAGCCACGAGCCATGTGGCAAGGTATAGATTTATGGAAATGGATAACTTAAGATATAAGGAGAGTTAGCAAGAAGCCTGCCACGGCCATACAGTTTATAAGCAATAGAAGTCTCTGTGTTTCCTTGGTTGGGTCTGAGCGGCTGTGGGACTGGCAGGTGAAAGAGATTTATCCTGACTGTGGGCCAGGCAGGAAAACTCTAGCTACAGGTGATCTTGCAGCCACTAGTCTCAGTAACTCTACCTTTGTGCCTTATAGCACTATCGTTGTGACCTACATGGTCACACCTACAGTTTTATGAGGGTCCTGAGTATTTGAACCTCAGTATTCATGCTTGTGAAACAATGGCTCTTACATACTAAGCCATATCTCTAGCCTTAGTGATTGGGGTTTTTTTTTTGGATGGTTTAATGTAAATATAATTGTCATTAAGGATGCTGTTATGACTAAATTACTTGATAATTTCAATAGGCAAAAATATGGGCTTCATTAACAAAATTACTTAGGAAAATTCACAATTGAAACAAATAAATATGTACAGAGTTTAGTTAATAGATCCCTGAATTATATGAAACAATTCTGTTCACTATCAAGTACATACTTAATGTGCAAAACTTGAAGACATCACATAGGTACACTCTTGCCGCCATTGCAAATAATGAGTTAATGAGAGATAATGAGTTACAAGCTTCATGGCATTGACTTGGAGATGTCATGTGTGGGGCTCTATGCTGCTCTGAGGATGACATGGGCTGAAGTGATCATTCAACATAACAAAAAAGTCAAGTGAAAAAGGGTAGTTTTGGGTCCATCTACTTTACTTTGCTTACAAAGCTCTTGCATGCAACTTATCTGCCATCTAAAACTGCTAGTGTAGTTTAGAGATATTCCAATGAATGAAATAGCATGGCTTACTAAGATATCCTAGCAATGAAATAGCATGGCTTACTAAGATATCCTAGCGTGTTTGTAGTTAGTAAAGGTATAAAATAGCTTGTTAGATGGGAAGGAATTGGGACATAGCTAATATAAATTGCTACTTACAACACGAAAATACACAGATGAGACCTATGTATATCGGGATATTTTGTAAAGTAATTAGTCTTCTGCTTTCTGGTGATGAAAAGGCTGACTCTCTTGTAGATGTTCACCAAGGATTAGCTTAGTAATAGCTTTGATGAAGTGCATTCCTCTTTAATTTTGGTGCACACAGTATGTGTGGGTCATCTAATTTACTTATATGTGTTTTCATTTTGCTAGTGTGAATTTTTCTTGAGACAGGGTCTCATGCAGTCCAGGCTGGCCTCAAATTTGTTGTGTAGATAAATTTGGCTTTAAAATCCCAATCCTGCTGACCTCATTTGCACCACTTCTAGGTTGTCATTTAATCGACACAAACCTGTCACCATTTGGCAGTGGTTATGTCTAAGATATTTTCTACCAATTGGTTCTCATTATTGACTTTTCCTCATTTGTGATATGAACCCCTAATGGCTGGATTAGTTTTTGTGCTAGTCCATTTTAAAAACCTATTTACTAAACCTATAAGTTTTTGTACTTGTACAAAAATATAAAAGTAAATATTGGCTTGCCTTGCCTTTACCTTTGAATAGCATGCCTTTCTTTCTGTACTAAAGACATTTATGGTTGTAAATTATTTTTTAAATACCCCAATCACTATCCAAAAGCTAGTATGTCCATTTCAATGTAATTTTATCCATTTTTTAACAAATTCTACAGCAAGAAACTGAAATTAAGTCTAGTGTGTCATTCATAAGTAAATACAAACATACATACATACATATTACATGTGTCTGTATACATGTATATATACATGCATACATATATTTCTAACATTTTACACACAGCCTCATTTCAATATAATATTGTTTTAAACTTCAATGTTTAAAGAAAATATATTTTCTTATATTTTTAAAAATATCATGTGTGCATGTCTGTATGTTCAGTGCCCACTGAATCCAGAAGAGGGCAATGGAGCCCCTGTACCTGTAGTTACAAACAGGTGTGAGTTGCCCCACCTAGGTGTTGAAAACTTCATGAGCATTATGTGTTCTTCACAACAGAGGCATCTTTTCAGCTACATACAATTTATTTTGATACAATAGAGATATTTATTTTGGTGTCAACACATGAGACAGACAAAAAGTGATAGAAAATTAATTGTGGGGGGCTGGAGAGATGGCTCAGAGGTTAAGAGCACTGGCTGATCTTCCAGAGGTCCTGAGTTCAATTCCCAGCAACCACATGGTGGCTCACAACCATCTATAATGAGATCTGGTGTCCTCTTCTGGCATGCAAGCATACATGCTGGCCGAACACTGTATACATAATAAATAAATAAATCTTTAAAAAAAAAGAAAAGAAATTAATTTTGACAAATTTTAGGACACAGAATATGTGTAAATCCTGTGCATTTAAATTGAATGAAAGAAACACATCTTACATAAAAGGAAAATGTGAAAAAATCTGCTTAGGTGATATGGAATGTATATCTTAGATCATAAATGTCTCTACAGTGTCTACTAAGTTTTCAACATGAGCATGATTAATGATGAATAATGTGTTTTATGTAATCAATGTCAGCATATACAAACAATTTTCTCTGTCTTTGCTCCATGCACAAGCATCCCTGTAAGAATCATTTCAAAGATATGTTTGCTTAAGTAAGAATCATTCTGTGGTATTCATGAGGCAGTGGTATTAATATTCAGATGTTTTATTCCAACATTGAAGCAACAACAGTGGCAAAAACATCTTACAAATTGAGGGTTTCTGCTTATTTATTTACTTGATCATGTCTTTTGTTTATAGTTTATGAAAGAAGACATAGCACTGAGAGGAATGAATGGCAGGTGAGGACACAGAAGGAGAGACTGGATCCACTGAGCAGCATTGAACCTGACCAGTAGTCTCTTCCTAGGTTCTTGCTGGGATTCTGAGGGGGAGGATAGGAATACAAAATAAAAGAATTAAAAGGTTGGTCAGCAGGGGTACAAGCGGATGGTCCCAGCCAACAGGTTTATTAGTATCACAGCTCCTTATATACCACTTATATAAGGAAGCAGAAAAGAGGTAAGTAAAGTTCATCAGACAGAAGAATTACAGGGAACTCAGAGTATCTCTACTTCCTCTTTAACAAGGTATGTGCTGGTACAGTAAGCAAGACATTTCACATCTCAGTGTTTGAAACATTTGACCACAGCTCTACAGAGAAACTGTCAAGCGCCAGTCCATTGTTAGCCTTGCCAATCATGATGGTGACAAGAACAAAAGCCCTGTGCTCCTCCTTCTATCCACAGGACCCTCAAGGGCCTTTGGACCTACCTATCCCCAACACAGCATCAAGTGGCATTCAGATAAACACTGGGGCCTCTTCTTCCCCTCAGGATGATGCTGGCTGATCCTCATCCCCAAGTGCTTTGGGATGAAGCACATGTCCTTAGCCATTCAGTTTAAAGACCACTTAATTGAGTCTTCACTCAGTGTAATCATACACTGTAATTAATTTTTACATTGCAGCACTGCCCTGGAATGTTTTTTTAAAACATTTTGGACCAAGGAGGTAACATCAGATACAAACATTCTTTTTTCCCCTCTCATATATTAAGATCTTCAAAATGTGCCTACAATAGAAAAAATGGAAAAACATCCCCAAAGTACAGTTCATTAAAACACTGAATGTATTTGCATATGTGGCCCCAGAACAATTCACAGGTTGAGGAGCATTGCTTCAGATATCACTATTTTTAATGTGATTAACATAATTTTGTTTTGGATATACTGGTCAATAAATACGATAATTTTTATTTCGGAAAAAGTTGTTTTAGAATGTAATATTATGACCTCTCTTTTCATGTTGAGAATCTCAATGTTACCACCTTGTGACTTAGAGAGAATAAATGTCACAAGTTGATCTTGCATGCAGCCATGATTTATACTGTAGGGAAGATAAGAGCAAAGAAACTGTTGTCCCTAAATGCTGTTACCCTTCTTCCCAGTAAACATTTTACTATTTGAATAGGGGGGAAGTCATTCTGTAGAACACAAGATATAACACTGTATATAAGCAGATAGCTCCTAGGAGAACGTAAAATTTATATGTGTACTTACACACACACACACACGTTACACAAATTCCTAAATGGTTTTATTATATAAAAAAAAAATGAGCCTGATATTGAGGTGAATGCTGAAAGATCAGAGAGACGAAGGAACAAGCACCTCTTACCTCTAGGACTCCTCAGCCTGAAAAGCTTTCCTTAGCTGAAAGACTTTAGTTCCTGTCTCCTCACGCTTTTTATACCTTTCTCTGCCCACCCATATCATTTCCTGTCTCAATTTTCCTAGTGCTAAGCATGTGACTCCCAGATATTGGGATTAAAGAGGCACCACTGCCTGGCTGTTTCTCTTCTAGACTGAGTCAATCTCATGTAGTCCAGGATGGCTTTGAACTCACAAAGATCCAGACCAGATCTCTGCCTCCAGAGTGTAGGATTAAAGGTGTGTGCCACCATTGCCTGGCTTCTATGTTTAATCTAGTGGCTTGTTCTGTTCTCTGATCTTCAGGCAAATTTATTAGGGTACACAATATATCAACACACACACACACACACACACACACACATACACACACACACACACACACACACACACAAACAAACAAACAAACAGAGGCCTGTGTGTAGACATCTAAAGCTACTATGATCATTTGTGCATCTAATCTATGGTTTCAGTGTTTCTCAGAAAGAACAGTTCAAGAAAAGATTTGAAGAACAAATTCACATTTAATGACTTTTAGTATATTTTAATTTCCTTAATAAAATATTGAGCATCTACAGATGAGGACAAAAAATTAAATTATGATGAATTTCACGAACAAAACGTAATGAATAGAATTAAATGGCACAAAATATTCTTATGCTTTTAGTTAAGAAATCATTACATATTTTTTCAAATGTTTTAAGATCTACTGGGATTATACATGTTTATACTTTTCTACTCTTTTCCTATGAATATTATCCTTTAATAACTTGCAGTCACATATAATTTTAATATAACACAAGATTAAAGAAATAACTGAATTAACAATTTTGTGCCCTTATCAACTAGGAGCTACCTAATTTTCTTCAGCAAAAATTACACCTTTTTTACATTAGTTATAAGAATTACCATCTTTCTAATAGAACTATATATGTTGTATGGATAACTATATATATATATATATATATGTGTGTGTGTGTGTGTGTGTGTGTGTGTGTGTGTGTATCCCTTGTATAGGAACTTTCTGTTGAGCAGCTCATTGTGCAATAGAAACTACAGGTTAAGAGCACTAGCTGCTCTCCCAGACGACCCAGATTTGATTCCCAGTAACTATCAACTGTCTGTAACTCATGCATGTGGTGCACAGATATATATGCAGGCAAAAACCCAATACCAGCACACATACAATAAACGAGTAAAGTTAAAAAAAAACAACAACAACAACTTGGCATTAAAAAAGAACCTAGGTTATCAAAATATGACAATTTGAGTTATAAGAATTATTTTGTTATTATTAGTAATGCTGAACCAACTTCCTGCTCAAACATGTTTTATGTATATTATTTTTCACGATCGTGTGGCCTCTGGGGTACCACAAGGTCACTGTATGAGTAGGATGCATTTGAGGGTGGTGCTGCAAAGAGAGGCAGGGAAGTTATGAGTCACCTTTTGTTCTTTCTGGTAGTTGCTCTCTGCATGTTGACACTGATTAATTTCTCATTCCTGTGAGCACAGTATCTGACAGAAATAATTTCAGAGAGGAAATACTTGATTCACAGTTTCAGGAGGCTTCGTCCATCCTGGAGGAGTAAAACAGGTAGAACAGCTCAGAGTATGTGCTGTGAACAGGTGACTGAAGTTGTTCTCGTGGTGGAGGATTAGGAAGCAGACTAGGTTGTTCACACCATGATACAGGGATCAGGCACAAGGTGCAACACTAGTATTGGATGTCCTCCAAGTAGGACCCACCTAATAGGGTAACAAGCTACCAAAAAGGACCCTATGGAGGACATTTCATGCTCAAACCGTAACACTGCACAGGTTGCTTATCTTGTACTGAGTCACCATTTTGGAAGTAGAGGTGGGTCACAGAAATCTGATAAAGCAGGGGCAGCACAGTAAGGAGGGAGGGAGAAGGCATTCCTGACGGACGCCACACAGCCCACAATTCCAATATGAGCTCTGGGAGTTGACTTTTCTTCTCTAAATGATTTCAGTGATTTTGAATCAAACACTGGGACACATTAGATATTGACACTTGAATGTGTTATGTAGGAAGTGAACTAAAATGGTCTCATGAGTTATACATCAATATCAGAAAATTGAGAACAGTTAAAACACAAAGCCTTGGCAGCATTTTTACCAGATATGTCATCTTTTACCACAAACAGATAAATTGGATCAACTGACAGAGTTCCTTGGAGATTATCCAAGAATGGATGCTAAATGAATAATTAAAATAAGAGATGGAATTTCTTTCTTTCTTTCTTTCTTTCTTTCTTTCTTTCTTTCTTTCTTTC